>CAKALU010010917.1:159721-183540 GCA_916700995.1 Hozukius guyotensis | reverse complement strand
TGAATATTGTGATCACTAGGTTAACCTCTTCCACTCCTTGAGGGCGCCGCCACCCTCGGCCGACTTGACTTTTTTCAGAGGCTGTAGCACGCTAAATTTTGGCGAGGAAAGAACTGGCATGGTGCTTTTCAAAGGGTCCCTTGACCTCTGACCTCAAGATATGTGAAGGAAAATGGGTTCTATGGGGACCCACAAGTCTCCCCTTTACAGACATGCCCACTTTATGATAATCTCATATAAATGTGTTATTTTCACCTAATCTAAAATGGTGTGTTTGAATATTTCTGCATACTGGGGTCCCTAAACCGTCTTCGAATTACATAAATTGGGTATCACTGTAAAGATGAGACCCTTGTGGATTCAATGAGCCCAATTGTAATGATATTTAGTCCCCATAGAAGCCATTCTCAATGCCAGACAATTTTTTGAAATTTGACCTCACTGTATAAAATGACCTGTGGTGACCTCTAGGATAATCACAGCCTCATGAAACTTAACAGCCACAAACTAGAGACCTAGAGCATTCAGAGGATGGATGGCTTTCCTAGGTAGATTAACAATAAGGGGTTTTCTGAGCAGTTTCCAGAACTGAAGTGCTCGCCATCTAATCGCCGAAAAATGCAATTCTTGCAGAAATCTCTCTTTTTTTTTTTTAAGTTTTTGATACAAAATCACAGCATGGCTTTTTCTATGGTGTTCCTCAAGGTCTTGGTGTCTTAATGTGGTATTATGGAGGGATTATTGATCATTTTTATCAATTCTCGAGTGGTAAAAAAATGTCAAATTTAGCACCAAATCTGTGTAACAAATGGTATCAACCTAAAAATTGCTGCAACAACTTATGGGACATAAGTGAGCAAATGAATGGCCACCATATACTTCCATTATAATGTTCTAAACCCTTATACACTTTCACAATTTATTTTAATTAATCAATTAATTCATGTTTCTGATCTACGACTAGAACATCTTGACACACAGTGCTGATCCGTATCTCATTAATGAATCATAATTAATCTTCAGGTTCGCAGCTTTCAGATGATGTACACCACTTCTATGTGACATCTACTGTTGACCTGCTATCTCCCCCTAAAGACCTCCTGTAAGGGGTGGAGTGGAAAAGGCTAAAGGTAAATTTACAGTTAATGATTTTCACTCTCTACTTCCAGGTGAAGGAGCTGCCCACTTATAAAGATGTAGACTTCAGGAATAGCATGCAAAAAGTTCATGTGAGCGACGAGGAGAAGGAGAAGGTCATGGACAAGCTGAACAGAGATCTTGAGGTAAGAAAACAGCGTTGAAGAAGCATGCTGCCGTTTGTTTTCTCTGACATCATTTGTGCATTGTCCTCTTACTCCAGTTTCTGGTGCGTATGAGGATCATGGACTACAGCCTGCTGCTGGGCATCCATGATGTTGAGCGGGCCGAGAGGGAGGAGGAGGAGGAGATGTCCTCTGAAGAGGAAGAGGTGGATGAAAACAGCATGGCTCCCGCTCCAGACTCCACCTCACCTGAGGGTATCGGTGGCTACATGAACTCCTTCAAACCCATGGGTCCTGGCGAGTTTGACCCTTACGTGGACGTGTACGCTATTCAGAGCGCTGTAGGTGAGTATAGTGACAGCTGAGACATCGCTGGTGATTTAAAGTAGGTTATAGGATCCCTGTGCTGTAATACATCTCATGCTGGGATGCAGCAGGTAAGATCATACGTGCACATCACTCACCAAATGCTGTGAATCACACCCATGTAGGTGCACCCCAGAGGGAGGTGTATTTTATGGGCCTGATTGACGTGCTGACGCAGTACGACGCCAAGAAGAAAGCTGCTCACGCTGCCAAGGCTGTCAAACACGGGGTGAGACACCAGCGTTCTTTAAAGTGACTGGTTGGCATATGTGGTCTTTATATCTCTATCCTATAAAGTGTAAAGTGTTGCTTTCATTTCCCATTCAGTTATCTTTAAATCGACTGTGTCTGTGTGTGTTTTTGCAGGCAGGAGCAGAAAACTCAACAGTTCATCCAGAGCAGTACGCTAAACGTTTCCGGGAGTTCATCACTAAGATCTTTGCGTAGTTCGGTCCAGGCTTCCATCATCATTTAAAGAGGACCTATAATGCTTTTGTGCTTTTTTCCTTTCCTTTAGTGTGTTAAATCATTTTTTTGTGCATGTAAAAAGTCTGCAGAGTTACAAAGTCCAAAGTCCACGTCAAAGGGAGTTCAGAAACACTGAACTGCCTGAAACGCCTTGCTTGATGTCCCGCCTTTTCTTCTGTAACATGGCGATGTCACCAAGTAACACGTTTTGCCAAGCGGCTAGTTTGGCACGCCCTCAAACAAAGCTCGTTAGAGCGGAGCTGGAGCGGAGTCTGAAGAGTTTGGTTTGGTTGACCAATCACAACAGAGTGAGCCGATATGAGAAAAATAAAGCGTTTTTTGAACATTAAAGCATGTAAACATGTTCTAGGAGAAACTCAAAATACAAGTCTGCACCTGAAAATAAGCATAAAAGGTCCTCTTTAATACAAGAGGAGTCTCACTATGCAATGATTATGTAATCTTAAATCAACATCAAAATGTGCTGTTCATTTCTAAATGATATATACAGTACGTGTTTTTTTAACATTTACCCCAGAATTTATCATTCTGCACTGCAAGATGGGCTTTGCATTTATTTTGAATGAAGAACTGGAATTTGCAGACAGTAGGAAAAGTCTTCTTGGCAACTCCTTGTTGTTAATGGCTTTTCTTTTGTTTTCAGTTTTGGCAATACTCCACCCCCGAACACAGTGGGAGGTGGAGAGGATGAGGAAAACACATTTTCTCAGCACATTCAGTTTGTTGCAAGTCTCTCTTGCTGCTGCTCGGGAGAAATATGCATGTTTGGCTCTTGAATATTAATTTATGACTCCCTCTTTTCCCACCAGTGACAACACTTGACAGCACAAGAATAATGTGGGCAACTCTACAGCAGGGTCTCGATTAGGAACAATACAGTGTTCATCTCCTTGTCAGCAGCAATGTGTGATTCAAGCTGTTAAGAAAGACTGATGTCATCTTATACGAAATGTTGCCAAATGCAGATTTTAAATAAATGGCACCAACATAACAATGTGAATGAGTACCAGCTGTTAAATACTGCAGCTTCCAATAATGGGGACATATTTTAGAATGAAAATTGAATGATATGTAAATCCATTGGCAATGTTGTTTATCATTGAATGTTTTATCAATTATGATATTATGATTATGTGCTATTAAATCCTATTTTCACAAAGAGTAAACAAACACGCCAGACGGGCAGTTTCATAACAGTTTCACCACTTTGTTTTCCTTATCAGTAAGAGATGCACATTTGCCATTATCTGTAGATAAATTGGTTTAAATTTAATTAAATTCAAATTTAATTAAGTACAAATAATATGTTTGTGTTTTGAAAGCCTGAAACTGAAAAGATTTACATGCACGTCTCCAGTCGTGCTGATGAGCAGCCCCCGTCTCAGCTCAGTGTTCGGTATTTATAGTGCTACGGCAGTATAATGCTTCAGGAAGCTACAGACGCTTGCATCATCTGAAAGGCACCATAGCACACAAATTATCAAAGTGTAAATTCATCAAAGAGCTTTTATGTCAAATGGTGTAGCTTGGATCCAGCCTCATGTTGTATCCCTTATTTTACCTTTGAATGATATTAACAATTTAACAATAAATGTGCCCACCTGAGTATCAATGGTAGTTCAGATCGGTGTAACTCTAACAAGTGAATGCGAGTTAAAGCAAATTGTGATTCGTGGCAGTGCATGTGTTCCTCTGAAATGTATTCTCAGTGGTAAAGCATTCATTTTTGTCCTTATTTAGTCCCTCTCCTCTGTCCCAGTCCTCCTGGCACACATTCCTGAATCTCTTTCTGAGATTATCAGGAGGATTTCACTTTTAATAGCTGAGTCAGACGAGGGACAAGCTTGTGAGAGTAACTCTAAAATAAGTCCAAAATGCCTTTTATTAGTTTATATTGTATGAAACAGATCCTTGTATTGTTGGCGCTGATGTATTTACCACTCATTGGTCCATCAACTCTTAACTTTACTGTGGCTCATTTTACTGCAGCGGCAAGACCTGTCAAAATGTGTACCAGTGGCTTTGACACAACGCTTTATAGTCTTCTGGATTAATAGCAGCAAATAACTATTTGATGAGTGGAAGTGTCTTGCATCAGCCTGAAGGGGTTTATTTTACAACAATGACCGGCTAGCTGTACATTATCCCACTTATTACACGGCTACTTACTAAAGAAATCAATATTTTGTCACAAAAGCGGTTCGCCAGAATCCGGCATCAGATCTGCGCCCATAGCAACAACTGTTATACATAGCAACGGTCTGCAATAAAGAAACAACAGATTGACCAATCAGAATCGAGTATTCAACAAAACCGTGTAATAAAGTGGAGTAATGGCGCCCTGAGCAGAGAATGAAGTCACTCTCCTTCTGTGTGTTGTCTGAGTTTCTCTGTTCTTTGTTTTGGTAGCCAGGTCGGTCACGCATGCATGCGAGTCCCTCCCATGTCCCACTGGTTCTCCACTCTGCACTGCGCTCACTGCTGATAACGTACTGTTAGCACCGTTAGCACGTCTATCACCACTAGCCACCATTTTGGCTCAGCCACCTCCATGTTTGCTTGCAGCGTCAGAGGTCAGAGCCGTGTGCAGGTAATCCCGGCCCAGACTCTAAGTGTTGTACCTTTAACGAAACTGATTCGGATCCTCTCCAAAATGTAATGGGTTCTTCCCGTGCTACACCGTTCCACCATGTTTCATGACAACAGGCCAGTAGTTTTTCCGTAAACCTGCTGACAAACAGACAAACAGACCGAACCAAAAACATGACCTCCTTGGTAGAGGTAACGAAGTCCATCTCTTATTAGGGACAACTTTGGTGCTGCTGATTTTTCTCTATTTTCTGTGTATATTTTCTTTCCTTTTGGTACTTTGAGAGCTATAAAACAAATGCCACCGACAACATGTCTGTTTGGAAACATAGATAGCATTTTAGGTAAAAAGAAATAGGTTTATTGTGTTTTGGGGCAAACACTATACTTCAATATAGTTCCTGAACATCAACATCTATAAATCTCATCAATATATAAACATCCTCATATCATGCCACTTTTGTCTCTATATATGTGTTGGCCCATGAAAATCACTTTATCACTGTGAATCCGTGAAACTGAAACCATCTCAGCCGTGGTGTTACGGAATAAAAATGAGTCCATGACATCGACCTAGAAAGAAGTAGGTCAAAGCCAGTAGGCGCCTTTAACGAGAACTGGTTTGATCCAGAAGATCTCACATTCAAATGAAATGAAATTTTGAGTGTTAGGCGACGGCCGCTGGCTGCTCTGGCTCCACCTGTCCAGAAAACATGAACCCTCTGCCCACCAGCATATACAGTATGTGATGCAACTATACTGCATGATGCCCCCGCCTGCCGAAGCCTCCCTCACCCTCATTAACAGCTTCTGTTGTTAATAATAAACAAATAATAAAATAAATCAAATAAGGTCTGAGCCCAGACACAGAAAAACACACACAACTCTGTACAAACCACCACAGCTTGGGCAGTAGCCTTAGTGTATTGATAATGAATGCTCTATGAGTCATTGCATGAGTAAAAAAATACAAATGAGAGAGATGCTTACATCACAGACATGTACACTCAGCGGAGTCTTCAGATTAACACAAAAATACATACAGTACTGCAGGAGGGTTGTTTTTTATGCCTTTTTTTAAACATATTAAATTGGGCAACATTCCTCTATTACATTTTCATCCACTTACAAATATAATCATTCAAAGGCCCAGTTTTATAGATCAGACCCTTTGCAGATCTATTAAACCATACTTTCTAGTAGTCACAGCAGGAATAATATTAGTTAATTAAAAAATAAAAACGCCCCGACAGTCCACCAAAACTGTATCAGAAAACATCTTGAAGTAATGAAATCAAACCATCTGTTTTTGTATACATTCAATCAAAATCAAGGCTTTTACACATCGTCTAGTATTACACTCGCCTTGATGATGAGCTGCTGCTGCTGGAGTCGTAATGCACACGTCATGTACCGTGTTCATGTCACACACAGTGATACAAACAACAAAACATAGAAATCTCAGTCTTGGATGTCAAATCAGGTGGTTGTTAAAGGAAAACCAAGACGCTGTACAGGAAATTTCTGAACAGCTACGAGTAACCCTTTGAGTTTTATACACAGAACCGACTGTACAAATCATACAATAACAAAGCACTTTTAAATTTTTTAGAATTATAATATTTTTTTATCAATGCATTTCTATACAGTTATTTTGATTATCTTTAAAGCGGCCTCTCTTTTTTTTTAGCCACTGTAAAGTTTTTTTTTTTTACACAACACTGTTTATGCACTTGAACGACTGGCTGTGTTGAACGTAACACAGTATAATATGCACTCTGGATTTAAAAGTGACATTCGTTGTCAATAAAGTTTGGATGAGTTTAGCGTCTAACGTCTGTCTATGAAATCGTAAACTTATTGCAGTTCTTCACTTCTGGGCCCCCAGATGCTCAGATAAGCTGTTTGAGGCCGAAGGCAAATTCCCATTCTTAACTGAGTGGAGAATTAAGTTGAATATTGACTGCACGGTGAAATATGAATCATACCAGCTGGTACACAGTGCAATACATTCCTATTGAATCCCAACGCAGAGGGCTTCTGGATGTAACGTCGTGTTCTCTTATCTTAACGTAGAAATCTCTTTTTCTTTTGGTTAAATCATTCTAGCAGACTGAACGTTATTACCAGTGTGTGTTTTCATCCCTGACACACACACCCTTTTTAAACCTCAGGGAGTGCAACATCTGCAACATCAGTCCTGTGTGAAGGTACAGGACAGTATGAGGGCAAAGCGACACACACACACACACACTTTTACCACACCACATTTCGATTATGACACCGCTCTCCTAGAGGTGCTGTAGCTCAAGCTGGTGCCGCCGCTCTTGTGCGAGATCTTGAGTGTCGTGGCAACCGTCAGGCTCGGCGTCATGGCAACAGGGAAGCTGGGTGTGGCGGCCGCTGCAAAGCCAACTGTCGTGGCGACAGAGAAGGAGGACGGCGGTTCATTTGGGCAGCCGTGCTGGAGCAAGATGTCGACACACTCCTGGCTGCCGGAGTTGCGAGCCAGAACCAGAGCCGTCTGCCCCTGAGCATCCCGGTGCCGAACATCAATGCCATACTGAAGATAAATACAGAGATTAGATTACGTAACATTCAACATTTTAAGGACGTTTTTATCATGTGGAATAAATTGCAACTTCAACCTGACAAGCCTGTCTTAAATTATCCAACAAGCTCAGTGAGCTTTAGTGCCTTTCACACTTATAGATCACCTTGAGTGGTCTGCTGAGTCATCGGTTTTAAAGCTTTTTGTTTTTTGCTGAGGGGAATTACTTAGAGGTTCTTGAAGGGTAACATTTATTATCATGCCAGTTTAGCATAACTCTACATGATATTTCACACTAAGAAGAAATCATTTCACACCTTGTCGATACTGTACTCCTAAGCATGGTGAGATAAATATGACCATATACACTTTTATTGATTCCTATGACAGAGAAGGAGGGAAACGCACCCAAACAAGAAGCTGCGTCATCACCACATCGGCCTGGTGACAGGCAGCGTGCAGGGCAGAGCCGGGCAGCCGCAGCGCTAGGAGCGACCTGCAGGAGAGCGCCAGGCTGAGAGGGGCATTAATGTCCTCCTTAGTGCAGTGGGCCAAAAGGAGCAGCAGCTTGGGGAGGTTGTGCTCCATCACTGCCAGGAGAAGACGGCCAGACAGTGTGATGTCTGGGCCCTCGCCAGGAGTGGGAGGGGGCAACGGCGCCACAAACAGTTTCTGCTCATATTTGGCCCTGATCCACGACTCCCGTTCCTCTCTGAACAAGCAAAAGAAAGCAAAGACAAATGATGAATATGCAGCGAGATATATATCCAGCTTCTGGTCTTTCTCCTGTTAAAGAATGATAAATTATGACAATTTAACAATTTATTTCTACTGAAACTCAAAATAACACATAAATAATATGGAGGACGGAACCTGCCAAAATCAAAAATAAATAAGTAAATGACTCGATAGATAAATAAATATGCCATTAAATGAACAAAAAATAATATTAAATATAAATGTAGGCATTAATTAATTGATGAAATGTGAGATCAATTTATATTTCTGTTTCAATGTGCTTATTAATTTATTTATCTTTGTATTACTTACCCTATTTATCTACTCTTCTATTTAATTTCCCCTTTTATTTATTTATTTTATAGAATTTTAAATTTATGTATTTATTTTTGCATTTATTTATTTATTTCTGCATCGACTATAAGCTGCTTATAAGCATATAGTCTATCTATGCACTCTGACTCCATGACACACGTTGAATGACAGTCAGCTCATTTGCATAATAAGGCATAAAAGCATGAAAGAAATGTAATAGGAAATGTATAAATAAATGTATAAAGAAAAGAATACAGAAATAAATACCTTAGGTGAAATAAATAGACACATTAAAAAAAAATATAAAATGTATTAAAAAAAAAATACCAAAAAAAATACATACAAAATATTCTAAAAATAAATAAATAAATAAAAGGGGAAATGAAATAGAAGAGTAGATAGATAGGAGCATACAAATATAAATAAATAAAGAAGCAAATTAAAACAGAAATATTAATTTATGTCACATTTTATCAATTAATTAATGCCTACATTTATTTTTAATATTATTTTTAGTTAATTTGATGGCATATTTATTTATTTATCGAGTCATTTATTTATTTATTTTGGCGGGTATTTTGTCCTCCATAAGATGACACATCAAGTATGCAGCTCATGCCTGCAAACTGTAAAACATTGAACTAAAGGAGTGTTTGTGTCACATCAATAATGTCCCATCTCATAACATTATGGTCTTTACCGTGTAGCATCTGGAGCTGGTTTACGGCTGCCCAGCGTGCGCGCCTCCCATATACTGTTGACCATGTGGTTGCCAATGGCGCTGAGAACCAGCGTGAGCTCTCGTGGCAGGTCATCAAGATCCAGCGAGCGAACGCGCGACAGGTGAGTCCCCAAGTTCCTGTGGATCCCCGAACACTCGATGCATATGAGAGCGCCCAGGTTCAGACTGGCCCAGGTTGGATCTTGGAGAAGAAGAGTACAAAAAACAAATCAGGCTCAACTGAACTACGTGCATAATATGGTTGACTGATTTCTACCATTTGAGTTTGCTGCGTGGCATTTAGATGTGCCAGTTTGGCCAAGTCACGCCATGAAAGTGACTGAAGTTGTGTGAAATCCTGTTTGGAAAGGTTTTAAAGCAGGGCTGTTTAATCTGAGGCCAATGTGCCAAACATTGTTTTCCCCTGAAACGTTAAAGCCCTTTAAGGTGCTCCAACATTAACAGAACCTTTAGCATTTGATCTATTTTTTTTTGGTTTAGTCATATCTAAGACACTGCTTTTAATTATAGGGCATATTAATGATATTTGCTTACATTTCTAAAAGCTACGGTTCATCATTAGTATATAGTATAGTTTGTACGTCCCTTCCTTAGTGGTTCATTTATCTTGCAATTAACATTGATGCAATTTTTTAGTAGATATTTTTCCTTACGGAAGTAAAAAGGTTATTTCAAGGCCGGATGACAACACGGTTCAGACTCAGTGAAGCATTTAGGTAATGAGTTTAATGAGTTCTCATCCTCCAAACTCCACCATAAGACATAGTTTTGCTTTTTTGTTTTTCTTATGTAGCATAAAGGACTATAACTGCGTTTTGTTGTGCAACCCTGTGTCGTACAATGACCTTGAACTTTGAAGTCAGCAAGTTTAAATAATTACACAATATAAAAACAATAATACTGAAAAATAACACTATTTTTCCAATGCCTATGAGAAATATGTTATAATTCAGAAAACACACACACTCACACACACCCAGTCATGTTTCCATCACTTTAGAAGACATTTCATTGACTTACATTCATTTCCTGGAGAGTTACCCTAACCCTAACCATAACCGCTACTTGCCTAATCCTAACCCTTACCCTAACCACAACTAAAACCTAACCATACCTTAACATAACCATACCCTAACCGTAAACCAAGTCTTCACCCCAAAATATAATAATTTACGTTATGGGGACTTGCAGTTTATCCCAAAAAGGAAAGCACATCTATAAACAGATTTATGTCCCCACAACATGAGTAATACACACCCACACACACAAACAAACACAGATTGTGTCTGAGTGATGGTACATGAACGGTTAATTTGTGATTCTCTCACAGATGCGCTGATTTTCGCATGCAAACTAGATAGTAATTTCATGTTATTTGTCTTTCAGTGATATTTTTAGATTTTACAACATCTGAACTAATAACAACTAACAGTATTTCAAAATACAGTACGTTAATTGCCAATATACACATATATAGACGAAAGGTAGTCTTCTTTGGACAGTCTAAGATGTGGAAAGCTCCTTTTAGATGTTTATGAATCACCTGTAATGTTCCAAAACCAGACATAGATAAGACCGAGAAAAGCTTTTAATGTGCGATAGGGCTGCAACTAACG
Source organism: Hozukius guyotensis (assembly GCA_916700995.1). NCBI lineage: Eukaryota > Metazoa > Chordata > Actinopteri > Perciformes > Sebastidae > Hozukius > Hozukius guyotensis. Next base: position 172,872 of record CAKALU010010917.1, on the reverse strand, counting down.
ATTATTTTCATTGTTGATTAATCGGTTGATTATTTTCTCGATTAATCGATTAGTTGTTTGGTCGATAGAATATCAGAAAATGGTGAAAATTGTAGATCAGTGTTTTCCAAAGCCCAAAATGACCTCCTCAAATTTTGTCCACAACTCAAAGATATTCAGTTTACTGTCATAGAGGAGTAAAGAAACCAGAAAATATTCACATTTAAGAAGCTGGAATCAGAGAAGTTTGACTTTTTTTTTTCTGAAAAAATTATTCAAACGATTAATCTATTATCAAAATATTAAAGATAGTGTCGACGATGTTGGAAAGCTAGCATGTTTTGAAAGTAGCATCGCCTCAGGAGCTCCGTCTAAACCCACCCCCTCCCCTCAGGGCTCCTTCCAAGGCAACGCCGCCCACACACACATGCACGAGCAGCGCTGCATCGTAACTACTTCACAGACACAGAGCGGAGAGAGGACCTCAACTCAACAACACTACCTCATGACAAGTAACCGCGGCAGTGCTACCGCAGGGCTGAGTTTTCTCTTCCATTCTCCAGTAAACGTGCGGCGGCGACGCGCTTTGAGTTCAGGCTGGTGCACGCCAAGGGTAGAGTATGGTCAGGGAGGCATCTGATTGGTTCTTTCCAAGCGGACCTCGAGGCAGTGATTGGTAGACGTTTTTACAGGATTACAACAGCTACAGATGACGGCTCTTTTCTCAGAGCTCATAAGTAATGGATCGCTGTCGGGGTGTAAAGACCATTTCAACCAATATAACAAATAGTGTATACTGGATAACATCGTCAAGCCTGCCTTTAATTTAATAGTTGACAACTATTCAATTTATTGTTGCAGCTCTAAATGTGTTTCACTTACTTGGAGCATCACAGTCGACACAGAAGTTGTTGCCCTTTGCGTTGCGGATCGCCTGCAGAACCACCGCTTCACTCTGGCTGTTCCTGCGAGCCTGTGGAAAACACACAGTAGATGGGTAAAATGAGAGAAAGAGCAGCAAACTAACTCTTTGTGATGTGAGCTCTGATAACTGCTCTCATTACTAATAACCATGATTATAAGAGAGAACGCAGTGGTAGATGGCTTTAATCATTATTATGATCATTTAAAGCTGTAAAATTATCGGTTTCAGCCTCCTAAGACATACAATTCCCATAACACTTACAAAGAAATGCATCATGGGATTTAAGTAATTATTCGGAATCATAGTGGCAATTATCATTTTTGGAGATGATTGAACTAATTCCACACCCGGACGTACTCCCCACTCAAGAACAGGAACCAGCACAGCCCATTAGTGGACAAGACTGTTAGTTTTAGCCACATCCACTTGTGGAGACGGGGTGGGTTTTGGTAATGGCCAATCACATTAGCTGCCCTCATCCCTTTTAAAAGTAGCAGCAGTAACAGTTTCCTAGGCCAGCTTCTCCTGAGAGAAAACTGTTCTCATCCAGGAGTCCCAGGGTGCAAATACACAGCACACAGAATGATTATACAGCCCTCCAAATCTACTTCCAAGGGCACATAATGTCACTTTTAAATTTGAGTTTACATTTCATGTAGAATAATAAATGTGTGGAGCAGCTGAGCACTTATATTCTGTGTGTGTGTCTCTGCCAACAAAAGCCTAAAGAAATGTTCTGTAGACTGAGCTGATTTGAGCAGATGGAAATACAGACACTATTTCATGCCAATATGGGCACAAGTATTGCGCTACAGCACCTGATCTGCATAAATACAACCTCGAGTGTACGACTCTGCCCTCTTTGATGCAAGCAGGAACACTTGAGGCCACATAATACTAATAAAGGTGCACCTTGTGCTGTACCAAAACGGCATTGCAGCTGCATTTGCGCCTCTGCATGAAACATGAAACTATTCATAATATATCAGCCCATATGCACAGCAGTTTGTGAAATAGTCATGAAATTTAATGTATTGATTCGTCTACATAGACACGAATTTCACATTTTTTTCATGATGGTCAGCGCAAAATACATTTGTATGTAATCCACGTAATTGTGAACCGGAAAGTATAAAGAGTGGTGAACGCCGTGTAGGGAGGAGGTCAGAAAAAACACAGGACTTTTGCCCAGGAGACCTGTGTTCGTATCCTGTGTGAAACCAGAAGTCAACGTTGATTTAGTTGTCCCGTAACTTCCGTACTAATGTTACGGCACTATTAATTTGAGCCAAATCATCATCTTTTCCTAAAGCTAACTAAGTAGTTCTGTTGTCTAAGCTTAACAAAGTCGTTCATTTCCTAAACCTAATTAAGTAGTTTTATTTTGAAAAGACTGAACCGGAAATTGACACGTGTGTCACATGTTGCTGGATATTCGTAGGAAAACATTGTTGAACGTCGTGCTGAGCGCCACGAAAAAAAAAGGGAATTTGTGTCTATGTGCACGAAAAAAGTAGATTCAATTTCGTGACTATTTCACAAACTGCCGTGAGCCTGTGTTGCATATATATATATATATATACAGTATATACGTATATGTCATTTGTCAATTAAATTATCGCTGCCTTTTGTTCATTCTTGCCTTGTTTTTGCTGCTCTCACACAGCTGCAGGCTGGCCAGGATCTGGCTCTCGATGGCTTGGACCCAGGAGTCCCTCTCCTCCACACTCTGGGCTTCAAAGTGCCACGTCTGGCCGGTGCTCGACACAATGAGGAAGTCAAAGTTATCCTCGTCTGACACAAAAAAAAGATTTTCATCAGTGATTATTTTGCCCATTTGGAAAGCTACAGCAGTCATTCAAATGTAGATATTCCATCACTAGTTTGTTAACATTTTGAACTAAAAAGAGTTTTAGTTTGCATCCATGTCCGATCACTATTAGGCATAAGCAAGTCTTCTTATGTTACTGAATTGTTGAGTTATAACCACATGCTAAAATGTACATACAGTACATGTAGATCAAATATTTTAGATATATGTATGTAATTTTTCTACAACAACAAACGCTTGACAGTATATATTGTCCCTCCCTAATGTGAGAGGAAAGCAGAAGAACAGCAACACAAGCGGACAGACTGACGTGTGCAGAGGGTCAGTCAGAGTCTGAAAGATGCAACGTGACAGATCAACATTACCTGTCTTGCTTACGTTTCTTAAGCTACCAAAGCTTTTAAGTTTCCACATTTTGCGCTTGGCTACATGAGAGGATAGAAACACAGAAAAGCCAACGAGAGAAAGAGATGAAATAATAATTGTTATATGTTGAAAATAGATATCAATTATTTCTATTACTTTTTAAATAATTAACATTAAATCAAAATTTTCAGAGTATGATTGTTGCCGTTATTGTTGACTTGCTAAATGCTGAATATAATACAAATATGGATTATGGGGTTTACCATCTGCTTGGCCAATGGTTGCGTCTCCTTTCTGGTTCATGCTCTTCTTCCTGCGATGCTTCTTCCTGTCCGTCAGCGGGGAGGACGAGCCTACATCTTTGGTGGAAGAGGAGCTGGACACACCCTCGACTGCAGAGTCTGGCAACCAGATCACACAAAAACATACCAAATTACATTCATCTGGTACAAAACACGCAAGTTTTTTAAGCCAAATATCTGCACAGACGAAGGTCCATTACTGACCGACACTTTGAGCGTGGTTAGATAGCGTCGAGGGACATCGCTGCACGCCTCTGTTGCTCCTCAGGAACAGTGCACCACCCAGCCCCTCCATTTCCTCCACTTGCAGGAGGCTGCTGGCGCTTACGGGGACTAAAGAGATGATTGCAAGCATGCAATTAATAATAAAGTGATTTACACAAACATCAAATGTAAAACAGAGCTACTGAAATAAAAAGGAAATGCATTACTGATTCTGTCTGAACTCCACAGGAAATAAAAGATACAGAGAACGACTGAAGAAGTCCTGAAGTCTTTCAGACGCTCTTGCAAAACTTGTAAAATTCCTTATGATGCTCTTTTGTCCTTTTGCAACGATTTTGCATTCCCTTGCAAATTTTTTTTTCCTCTCTTGTACAGAGGCTTGACCCCTCTTCACAAAGAAAGTCTTAAAATCCGAAGAACAGTGGAGTTATTGTATTTCTGACTCCTGCTTTTCCCCCAAATCCCATATTTTATGATTCTTTTTTTTCTGAACCTGCTCATTACTATTCAGGGTCATGCGGTTCTACATTTCGACCTTGCTCACATGCACCCCAGCCCTCCGTAAAGAAAAAGACCAGGGTGGAGAGCCACGCCAGGTCATTGCCATTTGTATAAGCAAAGTCAGCATAGTTAGGAAACAGCACTTAGATTGTATTTTTTGTTATTCTTTTATGCTTATGCACAGATTTAGGAAAAAGGCATTAGGGGTGTCGTGATAATAAATAATCCAGCGCCTCATCATTCAATCATTTCCGTTTCTTTCCGTTCTTGCTTTGCCTCCCTCCCCTAACAGCTACACTCATATTTTGAACGCAATTCATTTGCCAAAAACGAGACAAAATGCATAATAAACAAAGTTAAAGATGAATTTGACTGATAGCATTATTATTTTTATTTTCTATAGGTATCGCGATAATATTGTTATTGTGAATTGTGTGGTGAAATTCTGATATCGTGACAGCCCTATATATGTTTATTCTTTGACCTGGGCTGACACCCTCAGGTCCCGGCACGTCTTTGACGCGTCCGTTGAGCCCGACTGGAAGGCCGCAGGCGGGAACAGCACGAGGCGGTCGCTTTCCTGGCACCTTCACCGTCACCCGCAGCAGGTCCATCTCCTTCCCGGGGGCATTCAGCATGTAGTCCTGCCAAGCCAAACATCAGCCATATCACATCAACCTCTAGCCATCAGCAGCGTAATGCCTTAGAGCTGTGTCAACACGCTGACTCACATTGACGCTGGAGTGATAGGACAGTATGCCGTCGTTGGACAGCGTCACATACTTCTTCTTCCACTCTTTGTTGAGCGAGTTGCCGCTGCGCTTCAGTAAGATGCCCTGATGGAGGTGACAAAACTCAAAGAGTGAGAATTTATTGCAAATGTCTCGTGTGTTCATCTCGCACATTTTCGGCAGCATGATGACTGCTGGCTGCCAGAAACACCCACTATCCTATTGATCAGGCCAATATGGTAGATCACAAGACTTCATCACTGATGAAACTGCTCTCACACATCTGATCTGAAGTGTCTGCTGGTGTAATGTCCTCTGCAGAATGTCGTTAGATACATCATGTTAGTTTCTGCATCAAGTCTGTGTCCTACCTGTTTGATGGGAATGGAGCGTCCACTGCCCAGATCTCCTTTGCAGTCTGCACTCCTTCTGTTTGAGTCACTGCCTCTCCGACCCTGGACAAAGTACAAGAGGAGCAAGAACTGCATCAGAGGCACGAATGGGCTAAAGAATATAATTTAGACCTTATTAATTATGGAAGTTTTCCTTATTGCCGTGCATTTCATTACAAAGCCATAAAAATAATTGGGAAATGTGAGTTTCTGCTGACTGCAAAAGCTGTCTTTTAAATGTAAGCTATATTAGTTGAATATCAGCCATTCAGCCTTACATTAAAGCTGCAATAATCAATATTTTTATATCAACAATGGATCAAATAATAAATTACAAGCAATGTGAAAGGGGTCACTTGTAGTGATGATAGTAATCCTCTAAATACAATGTCAGATAATCCCACCCAGTTTTAGCAATAGACTCGTCAAAAACTGAGTTACTAATAAAAGAAAAAAACGACTACAGACTTTACATTATATTATATTCACCATTCAGCCCCACATTGATCAAAGTTGGTGTGAATGTTCTTTATATTCCTGATGACCTCAACCAGTTTCATAGTCAAATCCCAAATCAAGTGGTGACCATTTCTAAGTTATAAAATACTTTTCTGATGTGTAATTTGACAAATTTGTTTGGAAAAAAGGTTTAGTTTTCAAACTATATAAAGCATTAAAGAGAATGCAACTATCTGCAGGGTGACAAGTAACTTTTTCTTTACCCACCTCTTCTTCTTAGCTGAAAATAATTGTTGTTGTTTTGACAAATAAAAGCCATTTAATCACAGTACAGCCAAATTAATATCAGAACGTAAAGTAAAAAATTTAAAAGAAATATGTTGCATATGTTGCAAGGTTGTGGACCAATATCCCAAATTGGCAACTCAATATTTATTTTACATTTACACCTTTAAATATTATGTTGAGGGATCTGGAGGAAAATTGGCCCCAGATAATAAATTATTCTTTTAGGTAAAATATTTATATTCAAAGCTCAATCGAGAACTACTCTGAATCTAAGTTTCCTAAAAAAATACATTACGAAGCCAATTTCTTTTGAAAAAAATAATTGGTACAAACCACCAAAATGTAGTGAAAAGTGGAAATATTAGATGTGCTCTACCTGTATATTTCAATTTCTAAATGTATCGGTACTGAAGATATCCTATTCATTTTTATTTTTGTCTCTGAATTTTTATTTATTTATTCATCAAAAAAAAAGAATAAAGCAGAAAAGCAACAGAGTATAGAAATAAAAGGGTGCAATAACGATCACTTGACCGGTACATACCGCAAATCTGGAGGTGCGTCTCCGGGTGGCGCTGCGGACTGACCCAGGCGTGGCACTGTCCTGCTTCTCCCCTCTCACTGTCTTGCCGATCTCTTTATGACTGATCACAGGAGTGGAGGGAAGTGATGAGGAGTAATCACTGCTCTGACCACCGTTACTGGCCTAAAGAGAAGAAAAGAGCCGGAGCAGGAGGTGGCGATGAAGTGATAATTGAGCAGAAAAGAGTTGTTACAACAGCGTGCTGACAGCCTTTAAAAATAGCCTGACAGTAAGACTAAAATATGCAATACACAGTAAGAGAAGGCACATGTAAATGGTACAACTTTGTGCCAGACAGTGTGGAACAGATGGTCCGTAACAGTGTTACCTGTCCTGGAAAGACACCAGACACTGGGGTGGAGCCTCCAGAGTGACTGGGAGAGTTGGGAAGAGATTTACAGGAAGCCAGTAGAGCAGCTTGCTTCTTGGCTGCCATGATCTTCTGAGCAGCTATGGAACAAAAAATTCTAAACATTAGCCCTAAAAAAAGACACATAACCTTCATATTTCTGCTTCTTCTGCAGCAGAATCCTAAACGCTCTGCTGGTCTGCACACATACCATCAGTGAAGACTCTGTTCACATTGAGGCCGTACGTTGCACAGGTTTCATAGTAGGTGCAGCGCCGCACATCTGAGCAGAGCTGTCTGGCCCTGGCATCATCTATTACTCTCGGGTTGGTGCTGCTGATCTTGTCTAGAAAAAGCACAAATATTTGTTCGCCTCTGCAAACATTTGAATCAAAGTACATGATGTGTGTGAGTGTCTTACCCTGAGTCCCGACTACTATGAAGGGTATCTCAGAAACGGGCCGGTGGAGAGCGAGCTGGTGGTAGATTCTGTAAACTTCCTGGAAGCTGGCCTCGTTTTCCAAACTGAAGACCAAGATAACTGCATCCACCCAACATGCAAACTGAACAGAGAGAAGGAGAAGAAGAGGCACAGTCAAATACACAGGCCAGGCTGACAGTAAGGACTAGATTACATCAATTAGTTATCCATGTTAAAGGTCTTATTGATAACATTTTTATGTAGATGAATATTTTTCAAAAAATAAAACATCTACAGAGCCTTTAGCAGGGCTGTAGTACTTTTTGAAGTCTTGCAACTGTCTTGGACTCGTGGCTTGTTGGACTCGGACTTGCCTTGGACTCGGGCTCGGCTATTGAGAACTGGTCAAGTCGCTCCTGGCTGCTGATTTTAAATCAGTTTATGGTTCATGGTTTATGAATGTAACGTTAGACTGTAATGGTCCTCAAACCTAAATTCTATTCATTGATTAGTTTGATGTTAGAAGATAGATCAATATTGTTTATAGATAGATTATTTCTGTCAATCCTCATTAAATCATGAATCACTATGTTAGCATTGGAAAGACATTATTGCCTATTATGGTCTTGAACAGACCTCGATTTTCTCTGGACTCGGTCTTGATACTGACTCAACTTTCTTTGGACTTGGTCTTGACTCGGACTCGACTAAGCTGGACTTGACTACAGCCCCGGCCTTTAGAAAGGTGCCGAATAAAAGTATAGCTTTTCCTAAAATCCTAAAATGACTAGGATTGTGAATTAATCATTTTAAACATTATGGCGGATCCAAAATGAATGTTTTGTTTATGTCTGTAGAAGATATCTGACGTTTGGTTCCCACTTCTAACAAGGCTTGTGAGCCAATAGTAAAGCAACGTAAGTATCACGAGGAACAGATAAATGGCTGAGATTGACGGTGAGTGTCTGGCAACGACCTGTTATGAAGTGAATGCAATGGAACGGGAGAGGGAGAAGAATGCAACATCTAGTGGCTGAATGTTATCAATGTTATGAATAGCACCTTTAACCAAGTTCAAACCCACCTGAGCAACCGGGAGTTCGGTCTCCTCTCTGATTACCAACAGGTGGCTCTGTCCATCAACCAGGACGTCCTTAATGTACTGGCGCCCTGCAAACACACAGCAGAAACAAACAAGAGTTGTTCTAGATCTTTTTCACAGTCTGTAGTTTGACTTGTTATAGCAGGAAATTCACATGTATAACTTATAACATTTATAACAAACCCCGGATCACCAAACTGAATGCAGCCAGTATTAATGTTATTAAGCTCTATTGTCATGGACAAACACACATCAAGGTTGCAGATGAGGACATGTGAAACCAACCCTCAGCGCTCTCCAGCTGCAGGTAACTTCCTGTCAAGTGTCTGTGGACCAGAGCCGACTTCCCGCTGCACAGACCTCCCAAAACACCCTGGAGAGCACAAACACACAGATATACATAGAGAGAAAATATTAATTTAGCATTAAATCCCACTCGCCAGTTTGTAAAGGCTGTGCTCTGATGCTTACCAGGTGAAGCTCCTGTACAGTTTGGTTCATGGTCCACTCTTGACTGCTGGTGCAGGCAGCTGAAGAAAGAAAATGACAACAAAAAAGGGGGAGAGGGGATTCATTGATTAAAAAATGTATTGGTAACTTGCTATATAATGAGATACAGGATACTTTTAACAGAGCTAACATCTGGGTTAACAGCTGTGTACTAAGCTAGGCTAAAAAACTCTCCACGTCCATTTCTGTACACACACTTGATCATCGACTTTCTCATCTGATTGTGAGCAAGACAGCTGTTAACCATTTAAAAAACTGCTTTAAGTGCTAACTTTAGTGCTTTAAGTGTGCTATACAGGGAGTCTGTAATACTACAAATATAGATTATATATAAGAAGTGGACGTAGTCACCGTAACGTCACCCATTGGTTTGTGGACTGCCGTTTTGAAGTACAGCATTTTGGCCGTCGCCATCTTGGATTTTAGACATCGCTATGTTGTTTTTTTGCAACCAGAAGTGACACAAGAGGGTGGAGCTAAGCACAACCAAACGCTGAAGATGACATTTTTCAGCGACCAAAATGTTACAATTAACTTTCATGAACTGAAAACACACTGTGAAAGGGTTAAAGTTGTAAGACAAAACACGGACAACTGCCAGACCGGACAATGCCGTGGTAGCAACCTGTCAATCACAAGCTAGCCCCGCCCTAAAGCATCCCCTGCTTTATGGTCTATTTGACTCTAAATGGGACCATAATTTACTAAATGAACATCATGCTGTATTGAAGAAGACTTGAAACTAGCGATTGAGACCATAAACTCATGTTTACAATGTTTACTGAGGTAATAAATCAAGTGAGAAGTAGGCTCATCTTCTCATAGACTTCTATACAATCATCCTTCTTTTTGCAACCAGAGGAGTCGCCCCCTGCTGGCTATTAGAAAGAATGCAAGTTTAACGCACTTCCTCATTGGCTTCACTTCTCAGAACCAGAGGTAGCCCCCTGGGTACAAACAGGAAAAAAGTGGATAGCCTCTACAAATAGCAAACAAAACAAATGAACAACTCCAAAACCGTCTTATTTACATGTTGTATGGTGTTAGCATTCAAACTAGTCACCACATCTATGAGTCACCTGGGTTTTGTTGAGGAAAATGTGTAAAGTAGGCGACTTCACAATGAGGAGCATACCTCTGGTCACTGGTTTAGAAAAGCTAACTAGGCTGCTTCCAGTCTTTGTGCTAAGCTAAGTAAGACCAACATCTATTTCTGTAAAGGAACAAAGAAGAAGTTGGTACTGGACTCCTTGTCTAACTTTGGCTAAGTTAGAAAAAGAAGCATATTTACCAAAATGTTGGAGTGTTCCTTTAAAAGACTCACTGCTGACTGCTGGCCACACAGTGAGGAGCGTCAGGGTGTCCAAGCCTCCCCGCTGGGTGCGGAGAGGCTTCAGCTCCCACACAGTCACAGTGTGAGCACCCAGAAAATTCAATCAAGTGTACAAATGTGCAAGTCTAAATGAGCTAGTGAGCATGCCAGATATACTAAGTTTACCCAAACATTGTTAAACACGCCACTTTTTTGCTTTTTATTATGGTTACCCTGCAAAAAAGAAACCTCCTAACAAGTCATTTATTCTTCTATTCAGCCTTGAAACTGTATTAATATAAAAAAAAGAATTCAGCCAGCTGCAGTGAGATAATTCATCTTGTTCCCAGTGCAGTTTCCAACATTTCATGAATTTTATAGAAGTTAGTGTCGACTGAAACGAGACGGAGTATGCCACTTGGTGCTCTGTGGAGTCAAGGGAGGTGACTACTGATTCAGAGAGATGTTTGAAAGGAGCAGGCTTGCATCAGAGAAAAGTCAAATAGGCTAAAATAAAATTGATATGTTAATACAGGAGTTTTTGCTTGAGAGTTTTTTATTATTATTGTCCATTATTGAGTCAGCCAGAGTCTTAATACCAACCCACCTCATCCAGTATTGTTACGGTGTATTGATCAGAACTTCTAAAGTATTCCATAAAAAGAGGAAACTGCACTGAGAAATGTGAAATCATTGCATTTGTGATTTAAAAATAAGTCTCGAGGGCTGAACGCGGGACCAAAAGACTTGTAAAAATGGATGTTTTTATACTGAATGATCAATAGTGTGATTTTGGTTACTTTTATGTGCAACAATCATTTTGTATCAGATAAAAATGAAATGGCTCTCTTAGAGACGATGGAAGATAACTGCTGTCAAGTGACTCATCTAGTTACAGAGCAGCATTTTTAGGTTGCAGCAGACGTCAGCATCTCCAGAGATAAACAGTCTCATTCCTCTGTCAGCTCTTGACAGTCTTTGAATTGCATCAGAAGTTGACTAAAGCTAACCACTTATTAAATAAGATATGAAACAACCCTATAAATGTGTCTACTTTAAATTAACTCACTGTGAAAAGCCAAAGCAACCTCATCTCATCGTATTTTCACTCTTACATTATTAAGATCTATTAGCTCAAATGGAGCCGTGTTTGTGTTGCTGGCTTTGGTTTCACTGATAAGGACTAAGTGTTGATATCAAAAACCTACATTATGTTCCAAGTCTCATGATGATAAATCGTTTGTGAGATTATGGCCAAATAAATCTACGTCATCTTTTAACTGTGATCATAATGATCCACCAGCTGTGCGTGTTTATTGTGTAGCAGCGGGTTTTGTAAATTATCACATTTGGCTCTGATATACTCAAATAAGACTTTTTAAAAAGGTCAATTAGGAGGTATAGACAGCGAGGTTTGTTGCTTTTGTTCAGTTTTTTACTGGAGACATAGTGTGGGAGTTACGGCACCGCAGCAACTGTTCAAATGTATTCTTATTCTCAGTTTTACTACTCAAATTTAACCCTGAGGTCATGGATATATTTCTGTTCCACATTCTACAAGAAATACGAATCACAAGTCTCTCATATTCAGTCATAAAGAGAGATCCAGCCAGTACAATATGATGGAATACCTCCATTAGAGATAATATCTCAGTCTTATCTTAATAACAAGGTGGAATAAGACAGATAAAGATAGTGGTATCAAGAAAATGATCATCGAAACAATTCCTAAAACAAGCTTATTTCTTTCTACTATTGACTACGGTTGTAAGAAAATATTGATAGACTTGATTATCGCGATATTATGTTTTGTGATTCTCAAAAACACTGTATTGATTTTTTTATTAATAGTTTGTGGGAATTTATTTGAAACATTTCCCAGAAAAGAATACAAAGTTAATTGATATGCCCTATTTCCATGTCTGCTGGTAAATAGATAATAATTAGCAAATAACTTATTTGAAATTTCTTTAAAAAAAACCCTGAATTATTACATTAGCTACCAGGTTACATTTGTGTAGACAATAAGTCACACAATGGTGAGATCTGTGTCTGAACAGAAGTGTCTTCTATTAGTTTTGGTTTTCCACCTCCGATGAAGAGCAGCCGCTTCTCAAGCCTAAAGGCCCTATTTTAACCATTATATGCTATTTTAATATATAGTTATGAAATTATGTTTATAATAAAGTAATTTAATTTTAAAAAAGTCAATGTTGAGGTAAATATTGGGGTAATTTGGCATTAATTCCAAAGAAATTTAAAATAGGTTACTTGCCAATTATCACTTAATTACCATGAAATTTGCTGATCTGTAAAATGAAGTGTTACCAAATCACAATATATCGCCTCGCTTACAGTATCACAATCTCATGTATCATGATACGTATTGTATCGCCAGATTCTTGCCAATACACAGCCCTAATATTGACAAATATGTGATACATTTCAAATGGTTTAAGTTCATTAATTAACTTGCTAAGGATAACCTTGTAGGGAGGGTCCACTAAACATTCTGGTTTGAGTGCCTCGGCTCTCTAATCTCTGTGAATGGACATTCAATAAAACACACACACACACACACACACACACACACACACACACACAAAGCACACACACACCCATCTCAGATACACACACACACACACACAAAGACAAATGACCGCCAGTGTGGACGCATTTACCCAAACACACATACAGTACACACACTCTGAATGTGAAAGTGCACACACACACACACACACACACACACACACACATAAAAGCTGTTGGGTCACGTTGAGCTCGGGCGGAGCCACGTCGTCGGCCAACACTCGGGAGACACGGATCAGATTCTAACTTTACACCCCCGTGACTCTCCCTCATCCCCATCTTTGGG
>CAKALU010010917.1:82090-159422 GCA_916700995.1 Hozukius guyotensis | reverse complement strand
CCCCCCCCCCCCCAACCTCCATCAACAGCGTCACGCCACAGACCAAACAGCATCTCTCACGGCTTGCTGTTGCCATGGCAACTCCATTTTCCAGAAGCCTCCAGCACGGGTCTCTATACAATAAATGGTCTCTCATGGATACAGCGACGTGTGAGAGAGGCATAGAGACACGATGTCCCCCCTGTGCACATATATGATGTGTTGCCTTCACAATGATGACCAATCATTTCTAAAAACATTTTTGATCAATTATGTGTTTCTGTCATCAGACTACTGACACAACATGCTGAAATCACAGGTTCAACACGACACAATGTTGACTCTGCCGCTCACAAACACTTAAACACGACGTCGTCGGCGAATGAATGGGCTCCATTTGAGGGCTGATTAACTCCACGCACAAAGCAGGAAGTAGCGGGTTCCCGCTCTCCTCGCTCCCCCGATGAACACAGCTCTGTGTATCCCCAACCTTAATTATTCATGTCCCACTTACTCCTGACAAATTATTCAGAGCTTACCCCGATACCACACTCTCTGTCAAAGATGATTTTCTTTAGAATATACCAATAAAGATTAAAGATTGATAAAGTTGCATCATTTCCTTTATTTCAGACAGAGAGGTCTGAATATTTCATGAAGTGTTTTCGTAGTTTTGTGACAAGACTGAACTCATTTCCATTTGTTTGAGTGTCAGGGTTTGGGGAATTCCTCAAAACAGAGATCCGAAGCATTGAGGACATTAGTGAGAGTACAGAAGGCATTTTAACTTCTCTAGTTACAGCATTTTAACCCTTTTCATTATAGATCTTTTCATTGCCATTCAGTTGCTAGGGCAACAGCATTGGTTTAAGTTTACTTCCTGTTACTGCATTAACATACATTGCAACAGCAAATACAAAGGGGCCCATTTACAATGTTTATGTTCTCAAGTTTGAAAAGGTCTTTATAGAAATGTACAATGCAGATGATAAAGAACAAGCTGTTCTATTTATTTTTGGTAACACTTCGTTTTACAGGTCTGCAAATTTCATGGTAATTAGGTGATAATTAGTAATCTATTTGAAATTTCTTTGGAATTACTGCCAAATTACCCCAATGTTTACCTCAAAATTTATCAAAACTCACTTTATTATAAAAATTATTTAATAATTATATTCCACTTTTTCCCAATAGCTGGTAATTTATTTAATACATTTCCAGGAAAAGAATACAAAGTTAATTGATATGCTTTATTTCCATGTCTGCTGATAAATAGATAATAATTAGCAAATAACTTCCTTGAAATTTCTTTAAAAACTCCCTGAATCATGACATTAGCTACCAGGTTACATTTGTAATATTAATTACATTACATACATTAATATAATTATTAAATAATGTTTATAATAAAGTAATTTTTGATAAATTTTGAGGTAAATATTGGGGTAATTTGGCAGTAATTCCAAAGAAATTTCAAATAGGTTACTTTCAATTATCATCTAATTACCATGAAATTTGCTGATCCATAGAATGAAGCGTTACCTTTTTTTTTTTTTACTTTGTCTGCAATGTTAATAAAGTTAATGTAAATAATAAAAGGCTGCAAAGATGATTCTCTTTATCAGCTGATCTGGCCATTCGAGTAATCGATTGTTTGGTCTATGAAATGTCAGACAATAGTGAAAAGTGCTCATGACAATTTCCTAAAATCCAATGTGAGCATAAAATGTGTCAGCATAAAAATGTGATAGGGTAGCACATCCCAGATTTCAAAATCAAGGTGGACAAAATACTAACATTTCACTTGTTTAATTGGCTCACATCACAACAGACATACGCTTACGCTTGATTTTGAAATCTGGGATATGCTACCCTATCACATTTTTATGCTTATTGGACTTTGGATCTAGCACTCCACCGTGGATCCCATTGTTGAAGCGGAACCTCTTTTACCAAAACATAAACGAATAATCAGCTAATTGTTGCAACACTAGATCAATAATGAATCTGAGTTATGGTTTTCCCATTCGTGCCATAATGGAGTGAAATCTGAGTATTAACAGGATAAATGCCACATATCTGTTCTTTTAACAACTGTTAACCTTTAATACCTGACTGATATCAGAGGACATTTGCTGTTATTCCCTTCGTGGAGGATCCTCTACGGGCCTGTGTTATGTTTCAAAGGAGCACCTCATTATTACATTTGATTGTCAATGTATTTTTCCCAAGATGTCGTTATTGCAACTTATTGTGTAGCCCTGAGTATTACTTTAAGATACACTGAGAGCTCAGAGCAGCGATGAAACCGCAGAACTGTTTCACCAAATCCCTCAAAGACATGAAAGGTTACCTAGAAACTGATCTCAGTCACATCGGTTAGTTTGAATCTGCTTCTAAATCGAAAATAACCACAGATCGCACTGTATTTATTTTGGTGCTACAGCCAATTCAAAACCACTTTGCATGACAGTAAGCATGATAAATGTGTGCTCACCTGATAATTGAATGTCGCAACTGTGTGTAATTTACAGCAACTATGCTGAAATAAATGTTTAAGTAAATGAATGAATTAGAAGAGCATTAGAGCATTACTGGGACTGAGTGGGGGCATATTTTATGGTTTAAGTTCACACAACTCCAGAGAGGGCAATGTAAACGATAATAAATGTGAGCCTGTGTTAAATAAAATGGTCTTCGTAGTCGCTTTTTTTCAGCCCACGTGAGCACCGATGGGGGAAATGAAACAACAGATGTGACGGTGTGTTTTTTTGTCACCTGTTGGTTCATGTGACCAACTACCATCTTTGTTATGATTTTCCACTGTTTTTTGTTAGTGCAGCACCGTGGGGCTCGTAATCAATAAGAAGAAATGTATGACATGTGAACAGAAATGTTGTGTAAGTGTAAATGTTACATAAAGAGCCTGACAGTGCAGTAGATGCGTGAGGTGGCCTTACCTTCCTCCTCACTCGAGCCCCGTTCCACAGCCGGGTAGAGGGGAGGTGCAGTGCTGACGCTGGCTGACACCGTTGTACTTTTGGTGAAAATGCCACTAATGAACTTGAGCATCTTTCTGTCACGGGGAGGAGCGCGCTGGATTGTTCCTGCCTGACCATCCTTCCCCTTCTTCAGGTCCTCGGGGAGGGAATGTAGGTCGCTGTTGTCCAGGGTACGACTTGTTCCTTTTCTTTGAGGCCTGGACGCGTCGGTGACAGGAGGTGCAGGCAAGGAAACGGAGACCGTCTTAAACCTCTCCCCCTGAGGGCTGTCCCTGCTCATTACGCCTGAAAATCCTCCACTGACGGGAGCTCCGGGGCGGATGAGCGTGCCCCTGCCGTCGCTGTCAGCCCAGGACGCCCTGTAAGGCCCCAGAGTCGTCCCTGCCATTAAGGGGGACTGGTCCCCGAAACGGTTGTCCCTTCGATCCAAAGTCCTAGCAGAGTGATACAGGTTTGCGTTGGCCTCTCTGAGTTCCCTCCAGCACGCAGAGTTGCCTCCCACGTGTGACCTCATCAGGACTTCAGGACGCTGGCTGACCTGCGGCGGGATGGAAAACGGGAGGCTGCAACGTGAGCGGCTGTTCAGGTCTGCTCCGTTTTCACCCTTTAGGTACAGCATGGGAGGCTCTCTGTAGAGCTCCGTCTTGGGGCGCATGGCGTCCGAGCGAGGCCCCTCTCTGCGCACGGCTCCCTCAGAGGTAGTTCCTCCGTACACTTTGACCATTTGCCGTACAGGTGGATGCACAAAAGAAGTGTCTTTGCTTTTACCAACTGACACAATGTCCTTTTGAGTTTCCCTCCTCTCAGGCTTCCCCCAGCTCTCAACGGGGCTGCCATACTTGGCACTCTGCACCTGTTCCACTTCCTCTCTCACCTGTGTGTTTTCTTTTTCCCCCACTTGTACAGGTCCTTCCTCCTTTTCAGGGGCATTGCTCACCACCTCCTCCTCCTCCTTCTTAGGGCTCCCTTCCCCCTCTGGAAGAGCCTCCCTCTGGCTCCCTGCTACATCCTCTGGCACAGCCTCAACCTTCACCAGAGTGAGGGAAATGAGGTAGGTGGTGCGTCTCTGTGGGTTGCCTGCCTTGCTCATCGGGACAGCAGACTTCAGCACAGTGGCACCTGCTCTCTGACCTAGCCAGACCTGCACACCTCAGTCATGGCAACCGGGACAAGACTGGAGCAGAGGAGAAAAGAGAAAATCTTAAAATCCAAGATCAAACACAGATCAAACCTTGTGTAGCTGATTATGTCTAATATCAGGCCTCTGCACTTGACAGGAATCCAAGTTTCCTTTTAAAAACCTTCAATAAAGACATGAAGAGTCAGTGAAAAAAAAGAGGGAATGCTTCGAATTGCAAATTTCCTGAATATATTTAAAATACTGACCCAGTGGTGAAACAAGTCTAGACTGTTTTTTAATGCCTCCATTAATCCTCTTCAATGCACACCGATACTACTGGTCTCTACCACTGATTCATTCATAATCCTCACCTCTCTTTGCTGTGCTTTGCTTCTTATAACTCATTTATTCTGTGCAAATCTGACATGTAGACACACGGATAGCTGTGAGGAGACATTTCTTTTCACTGTGTTGATGTCTCAGCCTCAGATTTCAGCCTGGAATTATGCAACAGCCAATACATTCGGTTGATCCATTTCTTGACTAGAGGGACTAACATTAATACTGGCTGAATAATGCCACCTTACTACAGTATGTGTCTTGGCTTTTGCTCGTATCATACCTTCATTTTTTTCTGAGGAATATCCATGGCACAGTTCCTTGTACATTTGATTTGATGAAGAATTTATCTCGCCATCAGATTACCATTCATATCGAACGGCACATCAAACAAGGCAGATCAAAAAAAAAAAAAAAGAGCCCCAGCTGATGAGTCCAAGAAAGAAAAAAACAGGGTGCAAAAACATCAAAATGGAAATCATTCACTTGTCACGAAGCGTCTGGCAGCTGGAGCCTCCATTCGACAATGTCATGCATAAAATTATGTATGCACGGTGTGAGGGTCACTGGGAGATGCTGAAAAACATCTGTTGTTATCTCTCCAGATTTTTTTTTTTAAAGAGATGAAGAAGCCAGATTTACGCATCCCAAGCGATGCTTCCTTGTGCCTGTATCCCTCCTCTGGAGAGCAGCTCCTCTCGGTCACCGCATCCTCTCCTCCGAGTGCCTCATCCAATTAGCAAGTCAATAAAATGTGTCTGTGAGGCAGAGGAAGCCCACCAGCTCACCACAGCCCCTCCTCCCTTTTTTTCCTCCTCTTCTCGCTGCCACAGAGCCTCGCAGCCCCCCCCGCTAGCCCTCCGTTAGCCTGCCGCACAACCAGCTCCACACTGGATCCAGCTCCGGCAAACAGGCTGGGGATGAGAGGCTTGCAGTGAGGTGGTGCTGATGCTGGTGGTGGTGGTCCTTGCCAACGTGCATCAGATTTTTATCTGTACGGAAGCAACAAAAGAGAGACAGGAGGGAGAGAGAAAAAACCCTCAACTCTGCTCCTGCCAGTGCATCTGCTCTGTCTCTCCCTCTCTCCTTTCCCAAAGCAATTTATGGGCAGCTCCTGCTCCTCTCTCTCCCTGCCTCGCTGTCTGTCCCCTCTGAGGGAGGAAGTGAGGATGCATAGGAGGAATCTGGATGTCTATGGATCATTGCAACAGGGAATAAAATGGAAAAAGATGTTAAAGAGGATTAAAATGTTTAGGAAGCAGTACTGATTTTGCATGTAATTTAAAATTACAAGAAGAGGAAACTGAATATAGTAATTTGGGTTTGCAGGTGATGATGCAGGACAGTAAAGAATAAAGAAGAGAGGGAGGGAACAAATTAGTTTTTGGAGATAAAACATGCATAAAATATCTCTTCTTCACTACACAATCTCTCTCCTCAGGGGGGCAGCCACTTCTCTTCCCTCTCTGCTCGTCTCCTCACCATTAACCCGTCAACATCTAGAAAATGAATTAAAGTCAAGTTGATGAGAATTTTTTGTCACTTTTACAAATAAACTTGAGTTCCATGATCCTTTATAAATTAATTTGATATTTGGATCAACAACTTTAAAACAAGTTTAAACCGCAAACCTTATAGGGAGGAAACTCAAAGCAAAAACAGAAGTTGTTGTAAATATCTTCTTTGGAATAAAGACTATATGTGCACATGAATATTTTACATGACATATTTAGGTCAGAAACATGCAACAAATAACATTTTAAATTGGGTGAAAATAGTTTTTGCACCGTTGATTGTTCTTTGGTTTACATTTATATCAATTTATGGAATTTTGTTTCTTATTTTGATGAGACTAGTGCCAGCTAATTGTCGATTTTGGAGGAAGGGTTAACGTGCAAAACAGTTGGAGCTGGATTTTTTGCTTCATTGAAGTGCTGCTGGGTGGATAATTTCATTGCGGACTAGTTTGAAATTTTGGGTTATTTGCAGACACAAAGAGAAGATTGATATTATTTTCATGTCTGTAAATTAAATATGCAGCTGGTGCCAGATAGCTTAGCATAAAAATAGGAAATAGCTAGTCTGCCTCTGTCCAAAGGTGGTAACAAGATCCATCTACTAGCACCTCTAAAGCTCACTAACACGTTGTATCTCATATGTTTATATCTTCTCATTGTCTTGTCATTTTTCCCTTTGGACAGACCGAGGCTTGCTGTTTCACCATGTTAACAGTCTTTATGCTAAACTAAGAGGCTGCTGGTGGTAGCTTCATATTTACACGACAAACACGACAGTGGTATTAATCTTCTCATCCAACTCTCAGCAAGAAAGCAAATAAGCTAACTTCCCCAAATGTTGAACTATTCCTTCAACTTACTAGCAGCATTTAAGTCTTAAAAGTCTCACATTTTTTGCCAATATAACTGGGTAATACATGACTGCAGTTTGACATAACATTATTTTATAATGGAGAATATTGCAGTTCTTGTAGTAGTTAATTCATCAGATTGATCTTTGTTTTTGTTTTTTTACCACAGTGACAAATTCATAATTTAAAAGGGGAACTTGGAGCACGGGAAGTACGACTCAATATGTTCTGTGGCTATTTAGGGAGATTTTTGTAAAGCAGCAGTGTGTAGGATCTGGTGACATCTAGCGGTGAGGTTGCAGATTGCAACCAACTGGAGAAGTAGGAGAACCACGGTGGCCGACGCGAAAACATGAAAACGCGAATGGCCCTATCTAGAGCCAGTGTTGGGTTTGTCCGTTCTGTGCTACTGTAGAAACATGGCGGCCGGCTCTGTGAAAAAGACCCGCTCCCTATGTAGATATAAACGGCTCATTGTAAGGTATCGAAAACACAATTCTTATCTTCAGGTGATTAAATACTAAAGAAAACATACTTATATTATTATATTATATTCCATTTCTGCCAATAGATCCCCCTAAATGTTCACACTGGACCTTTAATTTTAAGAAAATAACCTGTAATGATGTAATCAGGGCTTGAACTTGGAACTACACATTTACTTTTCCTATGTTTGAGCTATGGAGTTGCATTATGGGAAGTGTAGTATCCACCGTTTTTGGAGCTTGACCTACAATATATTTGGGACTAACATTCAAGATCTCTCAGCTTCTGCTGCATCAATTTTGAAGAGTCTTTTTGGAAGTGCAATACTAAATCGTTTGATCACCCCCATTTGAAACACAAAAACAATTCACCCGAGAAAAAAGAAAAAAAGACAACACCTCTCACTGATTTAGACAGCCACAATCGTCGTTAACTGATTATTTGGTCAATATTAGAGGACAAAAACAGTATGGCTAACTTGTATTTTTGTTAGTATTCAATATATTTCATTGTATTTTTCACAAAATATTTCAGTTTTTATAGAATCATATTTATTCATTTTATATGGACTGCCATCTGTATAATAATAATAATACACAAGTGAAGTTTGAATGTGATTAAAACTGTTTTTTATTCATATGTAGTTGCAGTGCTGGTTGATTTCAGATGGTTTTAGAAAACGGAAAAAAATGTTAAACATGAAATGACGTCCAACGCTTCAGTCCACGGATAAAAGAAACAATTTATGACAGTATGTAAGGGCAATACCAGTATTTTTGTCATGTGTGTCTTCTTTGTGCGTATTTCTTTCATGATTTTCATAAAACGTCTTATTGGTCCTTTAGTACGATAAATATTAACACAAATACAATAAGATCACTAACAGCTGGCTGTTCTAACCCCGAGGTGTCACTTCTGTCAGACTTTGTTCAGCCTGTAACGAAAAAAGACGACATCTCCGCTTCCTTCTGTCGAAACACTGTAGAAAAGTAACACCATTTCAGAGGAGATGACAGACGTTTCTGTGCATCAGTCCCTGCAGTCGGGACTGACACACAGATCAAACATCAAAAACACTGGTACTGTCCTAGAAGACACGACACGTTAACATCATTAATTGTGACGTTGGAAAGCATGCCAGTGATCCTTAAGTTCACTCCTCTTCTTTTTTTTTTTAATTCCATTTCTCAGGCTTTAATCCTTTTTGATGTAGGAGTAACAAGAAAATATCCCAAAGCATAACCCAGACATCTTGAAAGGCAATGCACTGAATGAAATTGAAATCCTTTATGGTTAGGCCAGGTCTAAACTTAGACACTGTTACCTCTCGCTTCACTGCATCGTTTCAAGTCAATGTCTCCTCGTCCTGGAAATATGGATGTTCTAGGGCGTTCAGGGCAGATATTCGTTTCAAGGGGTCGAAGGTCAGCATTTCCTGCGGAAGAAAGAACAGCAGAATATTAGAGCTGCTTCGGGTCAAAAATGAACAGACATTTTGAGAAATACTCTTATCCTCTCTCCGCTCCGAGAGTTAGATGAGGAGGTTGATACCACTCAATTCAATTCAATAGGCTTTATCAGCATGAATGTCAATATTGCCAAAGCATCAAGGATAATACAATTAAATAGTGAAATGAGAAGGACATTTTTTTTAAAAGGGGTCCCTTGACCTCTGACCTCAAGATATGTGAATGAAAATGGGTTCTATGGGTACCCACGAGTCTCCCCTTTACAGACATGCCCACTTTATGACAATCACATGCAGTTTGGGGCAAGTCATAGTCAAGTCAGCACACTGACAGCTGTTCTATGCTGTAGCTGTAGCATGTTATGATTTGAGCGTATTTTTTATGCTAAATGCAGTACCTGTGAGGGTTTCTGGACAATATTTGTCATTGTTTTGTGTTGTTAACTGATTTCCAATAATAAATATATACATACATTTGCATAAAGCAAGCACATTTGCCCATTCCCATGTTAATGTGAGTATTAAATACTTGACAAATCTCCCTTTAAGGTACATTTTTAATTGATAAAAAATGGTCATTATAGGTCTACTGAAAATAGAAGTAATTAATGTTTCTTTGGGGGTCAATAAAAAAAAAATGTACAACAATATATTAATACAAAATCACAAGTATCAAAAAAAAAAACATGAAGTAGAGAAGTAAATCAGAAGGCAGAGTGTGAGCTGTGAGGAGATTAACTACACCTGTTGTGTGTCGTTTGTCTTGTATGTCTATGTCTTAGCTTAGCATAAAGACTGGAAACAGAGGGAAACAGCTAGCCTAGCTCTGTTCAAAGACAAAAACAAAATCCGCCTACCAGAACCTCTAAAGCGCATTAATTAACACGTCATATCTCATCTCAATATCAAAGACAAAACACGCCGTTTACGTAGGGTTATGTGCCCCACTATCTTTAGGCCAGGACCAGTTGCCAGGCAACCAGCAGACAGTGCAGGAAGTTACTGGTCAAAAAAAAAAAAAAAAAAAGGTTAGCCAATACAACTTTCTTTGGTCATTAGGATTTTGTTATTTTAATCTGGTTTCAGGTCTAGTTTACATCATAAAGAGACGCAGAATAAAATATACCGTCTACTTTAACCTCTTCAACTCCTTGACTTTCAGAGGCTCAAAACTTGACCTCACTGTATAAAATGACCTGTTGTGACCTCTAGGAGAATCACAGCCTCATGAAACTTTCCAGCGGATGATTCAGAGGATGGATGGCTTTTCTAGCTATATTGACAATAAGGGGGTTTCTGAGCAGTTTCCAGAACAGAAGTGCTCGCTATCCAATCGCCGAAAATTAAATTCTTGCAGAATTCTCAAAATCACAGCATGGCTTTTTCTATGACTGTTCCTCAAGGTCTTGTTGTCTTAATGTGGTATTTTGGAGGGATTATTGATTATTTTTATTAATTCTCGAGTGGTAAAAAATTGTTGAGTTTATCACCAAATCTGTGTAGTAAATGTTATCAACCCCAAAATTGCCGCAACAACATAATAGAGTATGGGAATGACCATCATATACTTCTATCATAATGTTCTAACCCCTAACACTCACAATTTATTTTAATTAATTATTTTTCTATTTCTGACTTATGACTACAACAGCTTGACACACAGCGCTGAGCTGCATCTCAAATTAATCTACAGGTTCCCAGCTTTCAGATGATGTACACCACTTCTATGTGACATCTACTGTTGACCTGCTATCTCCCCCTAAAGACCCACTGTACCCTCCTAAAAGAGACAAAGTGGGACTATGTGAAGAGGGGTGGAGTGGAAGAGGTTAAAAGGTATTGTTAAGTTACTGGTTCAATCCCAGAAAAGCAACATTTACTGTACATTTCCTTTTTTAGATCTGTTTTGTAAACTAAATACTAATCCATTAGTGTCAGTTTTACCAGCTCTACAAATTATAATGCAGAAAGAATACTTTTCTTTAAACAGTCCTGCTCTCTCCTCTAGTTTAACCAGCTGGTTAAATAACACATTTGTCACAAGAATCTCACCAGTGAGGTTATTGTGGCTTGTGTTGAACATCAGCAGACTATGAGCAACTCTGACGTTACTGATCTGTTATCTGTCCTGATCTCAACTCTGTACACAGCTGAAAATGAATCAATTACCAGGCAGGATGGACTGACTCTTTAATTAACGGTGAAATCTTACCAGCAATAGTTGCACCCCCAGCTCATTTATCTCTGGAACAAAGTCAGTGATTGGGCGAGGTAAGAGAGGGGGGAAGTGTTTTCTTGAGAGTGTAATATCAGTCGGCCACTCGTCTTCTGATGGCAAGCCAATAACTCTGAAATTACACAGAATTTTTTAATGCAATTGGTATAATATGAATCATCAAGTCACGTAAATGTGATGAAAACTAATTTGTTACTCACTCAAATATTTTCCCAAGTTGGTCCACTTCTGATTCTCCGCAGAACAAAGGTCTAACAGACAGAAAGTTTGTACCAAAGTTAATAGATTGAAGCAGATGTTATTTTTTTAGTTCACATGTCTTTGCAACTCCTGTTTGTGCAGGAGGGCAAACAGGAACATGATGTCCTTTAGACCAGGGCAGGAATTTCATGGCCCTCATGGCATCTGTGGCCCTTCAGTTTGGCCTTCTGCCTCTTAAAAAAATGATATGCCCTGCGGCCACAGTGGCAAGTTTCAAGTAGGAGAAGAAATCCAAGCGTCTCCCCCTGCTAACAGGCACTGTATGTGATTATACATATGAAATAATCATGAGGAAGAATGTACTTTTTACAACTAAAACACAGCCACAAATCTTTGATCTATGTCGTTTATAGCTGGACTTTTAACGGTATTAACTTTGTCTGTAGGCTACAGCACAACAAAGTAGGTAAGAACAACAATAAACACAATTAAAACAGACAAAAAAGAAAACATTTAACTATGTCTACTTAGCCTATCAGGCACAAATATCAAGGAAAAATTACCAAATCAACAAAATCTGCAAGTCAACAAAATCAGGCAGGCAAAACGTTCAGCTTCTGAAACGTAAATACCAATACATTTTTTTGTGAAATAAACAGCTTTTTTATTTTTTTATTTCACTGATAGTTAAACCATGTATTTAAAATCAAATCAACCTTAACCTTTAAGTTAAATTCATTATTTCAGTGGACTTAAAATCATTGTTTTACTTGCTGCTGTGGCATTTGGCCTTTGAGCCCTCAAAAAAATGGCAACCAAACTCCAAGTGGCCCCTAAAACGATGAAATTGCAGGCCTACTTTAGACACAGATTAACATGACGTTGAATGATTCTACTGTTTGTAGAAGTTTGCAACATCTCACCCAAATCACCTTCTTCATGATACTATGAATGTATCATCACCATCATTATACTAAATGTTCAATTATTTTGAGGCATGAATCTTGTTACCACAGTTGACCGGCGTCTTCATGCAATGTGTCGTTTGTACCACTAGATGGAGCTACTGTGTGTGTGTCAGTGCACTCACTGGCTCTCAGCTGATCTGGGAGAGACATTGCAAACCAGACTGATGGCCGTTAAAAAGCTTGACTCGCATTATGACTTGTTATTATGCAGAAACTGTTTGTAGACACTGTCATCTTTGGATGTGTTGAAGCAGGTCTGTGAGCCGTCAGTGGGGTTTTGTATCAGCAAGCATGATGCCGATGACTTCAAGGTGTACAGTACAACTACAGTATATGTCATTTTAATTGTATTGTAGATTTGGTTGGAAGAGGGACAAGGCTGAAATAAAATATGTGTATGTGCTGTGACATAATGAGTGTAGCAAAGCCCGGCTGTTTTTCACCAGTTCACCTCCCGACAGTCTGAGGCTCCAGACCAGATTTCCCCGGAGCCACAGATAACCTCGTAATGTGATCAGTGTACGGATAAAATCTGAACCGTCCCCAAACTCATCACGGCTGCTCTGAGTGTGACGCACAACGTGTGATGTGTTTGGGAGTTAAACTCTGGAAACTCACATCACCAACCAATGAGTGTCACTACTATAGTTAATGGGCTTCATGCAAGAACATTTTCGGATTCTTGTCTTAACTTTCTCTACCTATTTTTTAGTCCATGGGCTCGTACGAGTGTGCCAAGTCGGCTCGCTGCATTATCCCTTACATACAATCCATTAGTGAAAAACTTAGGTTTGGATAACAGCAGACTAATTGCACATAACTCTTACAACAGGTTTGGACCACTCGTAAATTGTGTCGTACCTAAGACAAAATTTGAAATACGAGAAAATTGGTAAATGTGGCAAGTTCTCATAAATCACTCGTACAGGCCACTTAAAGGGACTCTCTGTAAGAATCAGAAATTGCTTGTTAACAGTGACACCTGTGGCCGTTAAGTCAACGAAAGTCAGCCCCCTGTTGCTCGCGCTTGTGCTCGCTCTACATAGACATGAACGAGCATCGCTCAAAACAGTGAGGCGACACACATCAGCTAAAACCACAATATCACTCTATATTTCAGCTGCTTGGCAGTAATGTTAGCTGACCAGACGAAGGTCTCTCCATGAATCACTGCTGATCCTAGTGTTGGCTTTTCCTGCTTCAGCCTCCTGACCGCGGCCGGAGGGAACAGGGGAGACGCAGACGTTTTGGTCGGAGACGATAACGTTTCTCGCTGCGGAGCCCCGTCACTTCACAAGACACGGAAAATCTCTGTTGGTCTGGAGGAGCTGCAGCAGTTATTTCTGCACAAACGTCCACTGTACATTCACTAGATATTCTCAGAGCTAAACTAACTCTTCTGCAGTGTGTAGTGTGCGCGCATGCACGTGAGAGTGGAGCGAAAGAGCGGGTGAGAACGAGCGCGGTGTGTGAGTGAAGGTAAGCAGGCAGGCAGAGGAGCAGAGACTCCGGCCCTGTAGACCAAAGCTACAGTCTCCCCTGCGTCCTCTGACCGCGGCCAACACTGTTTTGCAAGACGGGCTTCACTAGATAGAACTTTGGTGCTTCCGTGTAGTTTGTGTTGGAGTCTTGTCTGAACAGCGTAGCCACACGCGAGCGAGCATGGGACACCGACCCGCAATGATTTATACGTGTAAGAAGTTACAAACAGTCCCTTTAAGAAGATATCTGTTCGTAGTGTTTTTTGCATGAGGCCCGTTGAGTCTAAAGGTAGAACATACCTCCCTTTGCCAAGATGATCAGTATAATATTGTGTACTGTTTGATGTTCTGTTTTGTTTCATAATATAGTGTTAGTATGTTTGGGAATATAAAATTGAAGAGCTGGGAAATATCGTCGTATGTGTGCAGACCTTGCTCCTGAAAGTTACTTTACAGCTAATATGCATTAGCATTTATAGGAAACATAGCCCAGAGTATGTTTATTTAAATAGAACAAATATTGAGGAAACATTTGTATTTAACATATGTGCAAACTGTTCAGTGTCAATGTATTTCATTTGCTGACTTGAAACACAAGACGGGACTTGTGATGTGTCAATATTTAACCAAAGTCTTTCTCACAATCTTTCCCTAACCTAGTAACCTAAACCTTACAACAAAGAAGAGGCTGTTCTTTGTTCTTTGTACGCCCTACCCTCCCTATTTATGATTCATGTGCAGTATAAAAAGATGCCGGTGAACATTATCCAAGCAGCAGTTTCCTTCAAAACCTGTTTGGCAGAGTGAATTAGTAGTATGTAAATGTATTTTGTAGGAGAATTGGAGAGTTTCAAACTCTGAGCTAGCCTGAAGAGTCATACGAGAAACTAGCTAACTCACTTTGTGAACACAAACCTCAACCTTGTAAAGGTACCTTCAGGATATGTAATCAAATCTCTGCTACTTTGTAACTTAATCAGATCACCACCAAACTGCACGGTTCCTTTGCCCGAAGCCTCTCTTCTCCCCAAATCACATCAAAATCTGTTCATGTTACCTTGTTGTGAGACACATTTTCAAACTGGACTGAAACACTGGTACAGGCATATTGATCATAACAAACAAAAAGTGAGTCTTCTTTATGTGAACATTATTCTGCGGACTCACTTGCGTCTGAACATCTCAGCAAAGATGCAGCCGGTGCTCCAGATGTCCACCGGTGTGGCGTAACTGGTCTGCAGCAGAACCTCGGGGGGTCGATACCACAGCGTCACCACCTGGGAGACACAAACATGAGGAGTCCATCAACTGGACTTTTTTTGCATGTTTTTAGCTTGTTAACAAACAAAATACCAGACCATTTTCCAAAGCTTACCATACATTTTTAGACTTAGGTGGCCAGTTTGTTAGTATGATAACAGGCTAAACCCATGTTCCAAAGCTTACCATACATTTTAGAGCTCATACCTTCCAGGTGGCTAATTATTTTTGAAATAAATTTTACTACAGTGTGGATATCTAGTAGTGACAAACTATTCTTAGCGTGCTAACAGGCTAAGGGGGCTAAACCCAGACAGTAAGCCTGCTAAATATTAGCATGTTAGCATTGTCATTGTGAGCAAGTTAGCATGCTGAAGTTAGCATGTACTACCTGACAGAGCCCCTAGCACGGCTGTAGACTCGTATTTTTGTTAAAAGGAAGCTCAAACAAAGATTTGACAGTAAGCTACTGAAAAAAAAAACACACACATTAATTTATGCTATTTTGTGAGGAAATTTAACTCAGAAGACAAATAATAAACTAGTATGGAGTTTACCAAAAGGGTAATGTGAAGTTGATAGTGTCTTGTATTCACAAGGTTAATGTTTGACAGTCACACGTTAGTCCCTGAATGCACCGTCAATGAGGAATTTAAGTGCAATTTGGACAAAAAAGAACTTCCTTTTCCGTGGCTGAAAGTTGACTTTTATTTTCAACTGAAATTAATGGAAACAGCAGCTTCCTGAATGGTTAAAATCTGAAAAATAAAGATGGTATTCTTTGGAAAATGTTGTATACACAAAACCAAAAACCTATTGGTGTGGTCCAGGTGAGTTCTTACCACGGGAGTGAGGGCCATGTGGCAGCTGTAGATCCTGGCCAGTCCGAAGTCAGCCAGCTTCACCTGGCCCTGGCTGGTCACCAGAATATTCTCTGGTTTCAGGTCTCGGTGCATCACGCGGTTCGAGTGAAGGAATGCAAGACCGCACAGCAGCTGCCTCATCAGGTCCTGCACAAACACACAGGAATATTTCAACTGGAACTAAATATTTCAACAGACGTTGCTTTAAAGCAGGGTTAAAAAAGAGACCTTAAATAATGAAATACACTCCATCCATTTGACAGATTATGCAGTTTAGTTTAGATATTGTTTCAGTTAGTTCTCACTTTAACGCGGCCGGGGGATAATCCTGCAGCTGGGGCTCTCTCTAGGTACGTCTTGAGGTCTTGGTCCACATGTTCAAACACCAGAGTGACTTTAGTCTCCTGGTCCGACCTCTGGGTGGCACATACATCCATGAGCCTGCATAATAACAACAGTGACTTCTGTAAGAAGGTGTTCACGGTGAATTGTAGACAACACACTTTGATAGCGGTCTTACCTGACCACGTTGGGGTGGTCGAACTGCTCCAGCCTTTTTAACAGAGCCACCTCTCTGACTGTGGAGATCGGGAGGCCATTTTGATCTGTCTGGACGCGCACGCTCTTCAGAGCCACAAACTGCCCGCTCTCTGTATCTCTGGCCTTAAAAACCGTCCCGTAAGCGCCTCCTCCGATCTCTGCCACTGGCTCATACTGGATGCTGGCACCGTGGGCCATGACGGACTGAAAGAGAGCCAAAGAATGAAGCACAGATTAGATGCCAAAGCTATTAATTACAATAATGAGATGATGAAAAGTAATCATGTATGGATACACTGCAAAAAAAAAGACTTATTCTTAGCAGCCCACTTGTGACTTTTTAACTTCTATGAAGCTTAACAAGCATAACACTGGAAAAAATCAATTCAGTGTGTGAACAACTCTCCCAGCAAAGTAGGAAGCAGAGATTTTTAAACATCACAGTAATGTGCAGCCTGGAGCTGTTCTACTGAAAATACTGGAAATGAACATGAGACTAACTGGAAATCCTCATCCGCGCTTTATACGGCTCAACAACATGGTTGATGTGCCGAGGAGCCGACTAGGCCACTCTGGTTCTGTGCTGCTGAATGTACAATATTAGCAAATCCACAAATACTGTCGAAGACTGAAAATCTATTTCTAGATAAAATATCTGGATGGGAAAGTCTAATCGAGGTACTCGAATCAGGGTTCTTTACTGTGATACAAAAATCCTGTAAATCAAATATTGTCATGAGGCAGTCATGCTCACTGATTTGCAACATTTCCCAACACAGCCAGAGATAATTAAACTATAGTTACCTCCGTATAAACACTACAGCAGTTTATCTCACAGTAGATACATTTCTTCTGTCTTACGGTATGTATCATCATATTGCCACACTCTATCAACTATACTCATTAAAGCATCAATACCTTCAATACCCTCTCAGTTCAGTTATCATCATCATCCACCCCGTTCTCATTCCCAACTCGTCACATACGGACGCTTGGTCAGGACCCCTTGGCGTCACTTTTTAGTGCATTGGGTACCCCTTGGCGTTACTTAGGTTTAGGCAACAAAACTAGCCTACTTGTTTAGGTTTAGGAAAAGATCGTGGTTTGGGTTAAAAGAAGTAGGTTTGTTACGTATGTAAGTAAGTACTTTACGTACATGACGTTAGTTAAGTACGTTACGTAAGTAACTTTAAATAAGTCAACGTTGAGTTTTGGTCTCACACGGGACACGAACAGCGGTCTCCTGGGTGCAGGTTCTGTGTTTGTTTGACCCGTCCGTTCCACCCTGACCTCCTAACGACGCGGACGGAGTGAATAGACGGCTGAAGCAGTTGTTTTGAGCATCTAATATTGCCGCAGATTTACAGGTTTACATTGGAGTTAGTTGAAAGCCCGGTGCGTCTCATACAGACACCGATGGGCGTGGCAAAGCGTCGGTATTTGACAACTTGGGAAGAAGACCAGGCTGCATCATCGGGGAGGTGAACATTCAACACATTCAGGCTGCTATGAACACTACCAACTGCACATTAAAATGTAGGCAGACGCAGACATCTTTAAAACTGCATTAACTGATTTTTTGGTTTTTTTTGCCACTTTGGCAACAGAACAAGATAAACACGACATTGACATATTATCACCAGTAACAAAGTTCTTACAGTGAATATGTTAGCCATCAGCTGCCTATTTATACATCCAGCAGACTGAAAGTGACATTAGCATTCATTTGGAGTCTGTTTCTGTCCAGCGGATGCAAATAATATATTCACTCTCTTTTTAGCTCTGTTTTGGTCTCCACCAACTTCTGAGGAAAATATCTGACTCTTTAGCTGCTAAATGTTCCACTATAGTTCCCATAATGACTAAAAAGATGCTAAAACTCTCTGTAGAGCTGAGGGGAACTGCATTGTTGGGTACTGATTCACATTACACATAGTCATTTGACCTGTTGCTAATTTAAAAACTAATGATTGATGCAGCTTTACATAATATTAGAGGCGATGAGGCCTTCACTCACACTTTACACCTCTTCAGTGAAAATGAGGGGTCGTTAATATACAACCCTTCTCATATTTCAACCATTCTGGCAGAAGGAGTCAACTACGCTTGGAGCTAAATGCACAGCATTTTTATAGCTCATTGTGCTGGCCTCTATTAGACTGAAGCCTCATAAGAGCTCTCCAGCTACTCTGGGTGCAAAGTGCTGAAATGTGTGACATATTTTTAAACATATCCAATTTATCAACGCTCTTCTACATTCGCCAAATGTTTTTTAAGCCGCCAGGACAAAGTACCTGACCTCCTAATAGAAGTCAAATGACTCACTGAATGGGAACGCCATTTTAAAAGGCCGCCACTCTGCCAACACAGGAAACACCTTCAACCACTCAGCCCCAAACAGCTTTTCTGTCCCGTCCCTTCTAACCTTCCTCTTCACTAACTCCTTCCATCATCACGCAACCACAGACAGCATCATCCCACTGCTTCCTTCCCTTTGTTCAAGCCTCCATCTACAGTGTACCCTCCCACCTACTCAACATCAACACCTGTCACCTTCATACCCTCCATATATGTCCTATTCACTGGTGGTGGTTCAGTGCTCCTCTGCTTCCTCATATCTCTCCCTGCTGCCTTCAGTACAGCTCATGGCATTAAGGATGTGTGGTTCAAAATATCAATGCTCATTATTCTAAGGACAGAGCATAATCATCCTCATCATCATCATCTTCACAACCCCGTCCCTCCTCTCAATTGAGAGGTGGTTGGCTCAAAAAACATTGTGCCTGCTTTCAGTTGTATAACAGGGCTGCACAAGTAATCAAAATTCTATCGAAATCGCAATATGGCCTAGTGCAATTTTCAAATTGCAGGATGCGCAAATTAAATTACATATTGTGGTGCTGCAGGGCTGTTCTGGCCTGCACATCATATTCTACAGACTTAAGAAAACATCTTTGTTTGATACAGATCCCCACAAAAATCTCACCATAATCATTTTAATATGTTTTCCAATGGAAATGAGAATAATGATGTAAAAATGATCATTCTCTCTTACATCGCAAATCACATCGTAATTGCAATATGAGTCAAAATAATCACAATTAGATATTTTTTTTAAGGTAAAGTAATTTTTTTTTGGTTAAATGATGGACATCTGCCTCAGTGACTGATGTGTTGGTGTGGAAGAAAAAAATAACTATTAAAGTCCTGTTTTCCCCTCATGCTCAACCTGATCTCAAATTTTAACAAAAACAGGACTTTTATTTCTACCATCTACCGTTACCTACCAGTTTTCATAATTTTATACACATAGATATCGTGATCCATAGGTGTTGCCTGTCCACAGTTTATATGTGATTTTGTGAATGTTAGAGCATCTTAAATTTCTGTTCATGTAAATATCTTTGACCAACATTGTAACTTTCAGCCAACTAATACTGCACTCAGAAAAATGTGACTAGAGCTGAAACGTTTAGTCTATTAATCAATTAGTCTACTAATCAATTAGTCTACTAATCGATCAGTCGACTGACAAAATGATTTGAGATAAATTGAAAGAATAAATCCTTTCAGTCACTTTTGTAACAAAAATGCCAAACATTTGCTGGTTCTAGCTTCTTATATGTAAGGCTTCGACACTAATTTTTCATATATGATAGTAAACTGAATATATTTGGGTTTCGAACTGTTGGCTGGATAAAAAAAAGCAATTTGAATACATCACTCTGGGCTCGGGGAAATTGGCATGATTCACAACTTACTGACAGTCTATCGACAAAACACCTTTTTTTAATCTTAATATCTTTATATGATTCATAACAATATGAATAAAATACTCATGTGTCAATATAAAACGTTTCAGTGACTCCTACTGTGTCAGACTGTGTTTAACTATGAGCACAGTGGATTTGTTAGAGCGGACAAAGTGTGAAATAGATGAAGTACGGCTGGAGCTAAAATGGTTTCAGCAGGGGAGAGTGAGAAAAGTACAGCAACAAAAGAGCAGAAACACAATCCACTGAAAGCCAAACAATTCAACAAGGAATTAATTCTCCTCTGTTGTATACCAGTCTCTTCATTTTCCAAAGCCGGCTCTCCAAAATCTAACACTCTGAATGGCCGTAAAAAAATGTAGTTGACAGCATGAAATGCATGATTGGACTGTAACTTTGTAAACACGATGGCTTCAAGAGCCCGGAGAATAAAACAGATAAATGCAGAGTCACTGCTGAACGTAGCTATACTGGACATACTGGAGGCCTTTTTGGGCACATTTTGAAGATTTAGATGATTTGATGAATCACATTTAGAGCCTTTCAGATCTGCATGCAAATCAACTATTTTACTAACCATTGACAACCCAACATGTACATATATAGGGTTAATTATATCTCAAGGTATTCGGTGAGGTGGTATTATACTGCAACTATACTGGATAAAATACTTAGTTGGCATAGAGATATTAAAGTGTTTGAATATTCAGATATGCTGCCAAACCACAATAGCTGAAGTGGTCAATATAAACTGTTGTTAATAAGAGGAAGAGATGTTGCACTATGCATGTTGATCACACCACACGTCTTCCTCTTATGCAAAGAAAGTTGAGTCAGACTGTCTGCGGACAAGAATCGGCCTGCATTCCTGTGCATCTGCAAGAAATGCAAATTGAACATTATTCATGTCAGAACTGAACTGAGAAATAAAATAATTTACTTAATTCAGCAAAACAGAGAAACATAAAAATACCACAAATATGACCCAAGAAACATTTTAATGCAATATTGTTGCGTGTTTTATTTTCAGACTTTCCCCATTATGACGCTTCTATAAAAACCTCTGATTTAGTTTAATTCATAAAGATTTGTAGCTGATTTTAAAATGTAATATATCTTCTGAAGTTAAGTTAAGTTTACTCTTCACAACAACCTTTATCTGTTTTCTACATTTAAGAGAAAACCAGTGAACTATCACTTATCTATTGACGTTAATAATAAAAATATTATATACAGAGAAAGATCCGATTGTACGTCTGTCCAATAAGCTTTTGTTACAACAGTTCAGGGAATTTAAATTATTCAAATGAAAAAAAAATAACTCTTACTATTCTTGTCTATTTTTAATTACCTTTTAATACATTGACACGCCAAACAAAACTATATTTCTATATCAGTTTCTTTATTAATTAGTTAGTTATTAGTAGGCTACACTATATGAACAATATGGATTTTACTGGCTTTAGTTTTCATATCATAAATACATGAACATAAATATAGTTTATGGTTTTAAAATATTTTCATAATATATTATTTATGTATAACCAATTGTGTCAACTATTAATGGTGACACATGGACCGCACAGTCTGCCTTATGTAAACAATTAAACCCAGAAATAAATTGTTATCTAGTGGTTAAACAAAATATGTTGTGCACACAACAACCAGAACTTTTTTAGAAAAGATTAACAACTAATAATTTTGTATTTAATCAATCATTTGTTGCCATAAAAGGCTTCCCTAAAGCTTTATATATTGTTTGATAATACAAATACACTTTGGTAACCTTCCCAGAACTTTTTTGTAAGATATTACCATCATAAATGCATTTATGATATTTTTATATTTCAAACAATGATATTTTAGTAGAATGACAGTGATATGATGGAGCGGCACCACAGTTTCAGATTCTTTAAGAAAGCCCCGTACGACATATTAAACTAATTAAACTGATTTTGCAACTTTCCTCTGTAGGCAGACTGTGAGAGGCAGCAGAGCCACAAAGACGGAGAAAATACTTGACGAGGAGGAAGAGGAAGGTGGTGAAAGAGGTCCGTACTTTCAAATGTCAAACTGCAGAACATTACTGTAGTTTCTTTATTCCTAATAGAGCTCTTTTCTTCCTTTCTGTGTAAGTACATTCAAAGAGCTGCATAAAACTGGAGTCAAATTCCTTGTATGTGTGTACTTGGCAAATAAAACTGATTCTGATTCTTAACCAACACTGGATTTTTCAGACTTTTTTTTTTACTTAAATGCAGAGGTGGAAGAAGTACTCACATCTTTTACTTAAGTAAATGTAAGAATACCACAATGTAGAAATACTCTGTTACAAGTAAAAGCACTGCAATCAAATCTTAACTTAAGTAAAAGTACAAAAGTATTGCCATCAAAATATACTTATAGTACCAAAAGTAATAGTACTCGTTATGCAGAATGGTTCATTTCAGAATAATATATGTTATATTATCGGATATAATTATTGATGCATTAATGTGTAAGCATCACTTTAATGTTGAAGCTGGTAAACGTTAAGCTAATTTTAACAACTTGATTTAGGATCAATAAAGTTTTATCGCAATCTATAATATTACACCCTAATTTATTTGTTGACTATATTTTGGTGTTATTAATCTGAATCTGCAAAGTAACTAGCAGCTAAAGTTATCAAATAAATGTAGTGGAGTAAAATGTACAATATTTACTTCTGAAATGTAGTGGAGTAGAAGTATAGAGTAGCAGAAAATGTAGTACATGAAGATAGGAACTCTTATATTTGATTAATTATGATATAGATATTTACAGAGCCGGACATTTTACAGTTAAAAAATAAAATTGTGAGTGCTCACTGGATGATAACTAGATGACTACTAGATAAAGCAATTTCATTTCAGCTCTTTTCTTGGATGGTAGTGGCCTTGCTAATCTTTGAATAGTGGTAAAATCATTTTACTGGTGGGAGGAAATCAAAAGAAGTGGTTTTGAGGTAATCTGATGTAAAATTTTGACAGTACAAAATAAGCTTCTGTGTGTTTTTTTTATAAGGATTTACATGTACAAACTTTTTTTTAATGTTAATATGAGAATCATTTAAGTCACGGGGGGGAAGATGCCCCTTTATAAGATTTTACAATTACTTTAATAATAATAATAACAAAGTTGTAGTCTGTCATGATTTAATTACCTTATAAATGTGTTTACTTGGGCGTACTTCTTGTGTACGTATCATATTGATATGCAAATGATGCATATTTTAAAGGTCCCATATTATGCTCATTTTCAGGTTCATACTTGTATTTTGTGTTTCTACTAGAACATGTTTACCTGATTTAATATAAAAAAACACTTTATTTTCCTTGTACTGTCTGCCTGATTATACCTGTATTTACCCTCTGTCTGAAACGCTCCATTTTAGTTAATTTCAACGGAATTGCGTTGCTATGCAACAGTTTGGGTCCATGTTTACTTCCTGTCAGCTGATGTCATTCACATACACTGCAACAGGAAACAAACTGGGACACATTTAGAATGTTTATCTTTAAAGCCGTGTAATAATCTATATATTGTATATTTGTGACATCACAAATGGACAGAAATCCTAACGGCTTGTTTCAAACGCACAATTTCTGAATACGGGCTGTGTGTATTTCTCCGTATATTGATCGTTTTGATAGTTTAACAGTATTAATATAGCACTTAAACCTGCTTTATAATATAAAAGACATGAAAATCTCCCTTTTTTTTTTACAATATGGGACCTTTAAAGGAAAATAGACACTGTTCTTCAAGGAGGCGTCTTCCTCCAGTCTAACCTATATAACAGCATCACTGTTCTAAACTACCTCTAACTATCTAACTCCTACAATAGTTTGATTTAAAACGATTTCACTGGATTACAGAGTTAGCCTGTTAAAAGCCCGTCATTGTCCCATAATGAATGACTAAGGCTCTGTGTGGTCAAACCTCCTCTCTGGTCCTACAGGAAGTGGTCAGCCTTGTCACCCCGAAAACATCTGCTCGTTTCCTCCTCGGTGACAGAGCTGCTCACAACACCAGAGCAAATAGAGAGGACTGATTTTGAAATAACGCCTTAAAGTTTCACTGCACACTGAGGCCTATAACAGCAGCTATCAATCACAGGAGAAGAGAGAGCCTGTCAGTATTGATTATCAGCTCTAGTTTGTCTCGCACGTTTCATTCATAGGCGACTTATTATTGTTTTATTATTATTGTTGTTAAATGCATATCTTCATATATTATGTTGCTGTTTATTTCAGAGACTATAAGAATATAGGCCTACACATTTAATTTAGTTTATTTATTTATTGCACAAGTAACAAAATACAAAAAGCATAAAGGGTTAAAATAAAATAAAATAAATAAAAATATAAAATGCAACAGCATGGAATATGTTAGCACAACAAATAAAAGAAAATAGAAAGTAGTAGTAGTAGAAGAATTGATTATCGGCTCTAGTTTGTCTCCAACGTTTCATTCATAGGCGATTTATTATTATTATTGTTGTTATAGCATATCTTCATATATTATGTTGCTGTTTATTTCAGGGACTATAAGAATATAGGCCTACATATATATATCAGACACGCCTATTATTTCACCACATAAAAATGTTTTCTTAGTTTAATTTAGTTTATTTATTTGCACAAGTAACAAAATACAAAAAGCATAAAGGGTTTAAATAAAATAAAATAAATAAACATAATCACATAATCCATGCTGCAGAATACTTATTATTATTGTTGTTAAATGCATATCTTCATATATTATGTTGCTGTTTATTTCAGGGACTATAAGAATATAGGCCTACATTTAAATCAGACACGCCTATTATTTCACCACATAAAAATGTTTTCTTAATTTAATTTAGTTTATTTATTGGCACAAGTAGTAAAAAATACAAAAAGCAAAAAGGGTTCAAATAAAATAAAATGAACATATAAAATTTAAGAAGAAAGATGGAATATGTTAGCACAACAAATAGAAGAAAATAGAAAAAAAATGACCAGGCTCTGTGGAAATACAGAGGACAGATTTTAGAATAACATCTGGAAGTTTCACTGCACACTGAGGCCTATAACAGCAGCTATCGATCACAGGAGAGGAGAGCCTGTCAGTATTGATTATCGGCTCTAGTTTGTCTCCCACGTTTCATTCATAGGCGGAGGTTGAAGGCCAGGGGGCGGAGGCAGAAACAGGACAGACAGAGAGACAGACGGAAAGCCCCCTGTCTGTCTGTCCCCGACACGTGGTGCTCCTCCATAGCGCTCCTTTGTTAATTAAACTGGTGTAAAACAAAGTGAAGCAACAAACACGGACTGTTTTTCCTCCAGTCCTTCACTTACATGTTAACTGACGTGGCGGAGGAAGACAGTAAAAAGTGCAGACTGCAGAGGCAGATCACCGCCTTTAGAACTAACTAACTTCCACATCTGTACCTTATTACATAAACTGTGACACATGAATCATGTTAAACGACAGCTCGGAGACTTCACCTACCTCGTCTCTGTGTGTTTTCTGCAGCAGCAGGTGAGCTTTACTGTAGCTTTATGAGGAGGACATGCTGTCTAATGTGCCACGTATATATATATTTATATATATGTATATAAGTCCTCCAGAGGAAGAAGAAGAAGAAGCGGCGGGTCCAGCAGGCAGGCGGAGGGTTACAGCTCCAGCAGCAGCAGCTCTGATGTGTTCAAACCAATCAACAGGTTGTGATTCAGGCCTCCTCTCTCTTCTCTCTCTCTGTGTGTTTTCAGTCCCAGCAGCCTCAACTCTTTTTGGGTTGTCGCTTCCTGTTGCTTCTGGCAACTCCTGGAGGAGGAGGAGCTAAAAAAAAAAAAAGAAAATACAAAAAGCTCTGCTGTGCCTTATAATAAAGTTATAATAATCACATAATCACATAATCCATGCTGCGGAGTACTTATTATTGTCATTTAAAGGTATTATTGTACATAGTATGTACAATAATACATCATATTACATAATATTATGTATAATAATACATAATATTATATTATTAGGTAATAATATAATATTACCTAATAATAATATTATTATTATTGTTGTGAAATGCATATCTTCATATATTATGTTACTCTTTATTTCAGGGACTAAGAATATAGGCCTACATATATATATCAGACACGCCTATTATTTCACCACATAAAAATGTTTTCTTAGTTTAATTTAGTTTATTTATTTGCACAAGTAACAAAATACAAAAAACATAAAGGGTTGAAATTAAAAAAAAAGAAAACATAATCACATAATCACATAATCCATGCTGCAGAATACTTATTATTGTTGTTAAATGCATATCTTCATATATTATGTTGCTGTTTATTTCAGGGGCTATAAGAATATAGGCCTACATATATCAAACACGCCTATTATTTCACCACATAAAAATGTTTTCTTAGTTTAATTTAGTTTATTTTTTTGCACAAGTAACAAAATACAAAAAATATAAAGGGTTAAAATTAAAAATTAAATAAACAATCACATAATCGCATAATCCTTGTTGCAGAATACTTATTATTATTGATGTTAAATGCAAATCTTCATGTATTAAGATGGTGTTTATTTCAGGGACTAAGAATATAGGCCTACATATATCAGACACTCCTATTATTTCACCACATAAAAATGTTTTCTTAGTTTAATTTAGTTTATTTATTTGCATAAGTAACAAAATACAAAAAAACATAAAGGGTTTAAATAAAATAAAATAAAAATAAACATAATCACATAATCCATGCTGCAGAATTCTTATTATTATTGTTGTTAAATGCATATCTTCATATATTATGTTGCTGTTTATTTCAGGGACTAAGAATATAGGCCTACATATATCAGACACGCCTATTATTTCACCACATAGAAATGTTTTCTTAGTTTAATTTAGTTTATTTATTTGCACAAGTAATACAAAATACAAATAGCATAAAGGGTTCAAATAAAATAAAATAAACATATAAAATTTAAGAAGAAAGATGAAATATGTTAGCACAACAAATAGAAGAAAATAGAAAAAAAAATAACTTAATAATAAAATAAATTATTTATCATTAATATTAAATAATATAATAATAAAAAACAATATAATAAAAATATAATAGATTATAAGTGCCATCAATGAAAGGCGTGACATACAACTGCTAGGGAAAAAAGGCCACAATAAATACAATTCAAGGGTTATCTATCTCCTCCTACAAAATACAAAAAAGCATAAAATAAAAATAAAATAAATATAAAATAAAACAACAACATATAAAATTTAAGAAGAAAGAAAAAAAACGTATTGAATATATTAGCACAACAAATATATATAAAAAAAACATATAACCTTATAATAAAATAAATTACAAATTATTATTATAAGAATATTATATGTTTTTATGTGTATGTATGTAAATTAATTCCCATACTTCCATACTATAAATTCAAATATCATCCACTTTTATATATAAATCTTTGCTTAGAAATATTACAGTTTGTGTTAACAGTAAACATTGTAATTCATTTTATTTTCATGTTTTGTATTCAATGTAATTTCTTTATATAATTATGTTTTAATCACAGTGATAATCAACTGGTAAGAAATATTTTTTCCACAGAAAATTGAATGATTTAATTTGAGATTTGTTTCAGGCAAATTGATATAATACCATAATAGTATTAGGCAGCAGCAGTATTGAGACTTTAGAGAGATGCAGTTGTTTCCCAGATGCCTCTAATTTGACCAGTTCTCAGTTTTGTAACCACAAATGTCGACTAATGTTGGTGTTATGAGGTGGAAATGATTCTGCAGATAGACTGGCATTTCCGCTTTTTATTCTTTTCATAGAGCAAACCAGATTTTACACTTTGACTATAGATATTATAAATGTATGGTAATTACTGTGTGTCTAACATGTTTGTTTACATCCTCTTTAGGGATTTCATTGCATCAGATATAAGAATGCCTCTGGCTCTGTATAATATTTACCACAACCCACCGATGGCCTTGGATCCTCCATTATCATACAGATGAGGACACACCATCAGTATACGTGATAACTATCATTGGCCATTTTCCAAACTGCATTGTCTTTCCTGCAGCACTGCTGACTTCACATATGATTATCAGTCATAGTCTGTAACTGATATCTCTCCTTACTACACTGCGTATCTCTGATCCCAGCTGTACGTTGCCAACTGTGTACTTCAAATAAGACATGCTGCACTTACAGTATAAGCATTTGAAACCTCCAGGCTGCACTATTTCAATGCGATTCTTTATATTACTAAGAGAGGTTAACACATGGATGGATGTTTCTGCATGAGACGCTGAACAGCATTAATCCATCAAGATCTCAATTTGCTTGAATACCTCTTTGTTTTTTATTTCATTTCTATTTCTTTTATCACCTCCCTTTGTCGTCTTGTTTTCACATTTTAATCTGTTGACACATTGAAAAGTGCTATGTATATTTATTACCACTCATAGTCTCACTCTGCCAATAATTCACTCATCCATCCGGCAGTGCAGTCAGACATGCATCACAATTGGACATTAGTATTGGCACTTGCTAACCCGCTTTTAAGAGTATTTATTGCTAATGCTTATTTTTTATCTTATTTATTCTTATTCTATTCTTAATCTTGTTGTGTGCTTGTTCTATCTTTTGCTGCTGTAACTCAAAAATTTCCCCTCGGGGATTAATAAAGTACCTACCTACCTACCTACCTACTTAAACCAGATCGATATCCACTTATCATTTTTGGATTTCTGGAGAAAATAGTCAAATTAAACATAACATTTTTACTCAAACTGTGAATTTGATCACTTAGAATATAACGAAAGCTCCTAATGAGTCCTCAAGCACTTGAGTTTAGATGAAAAATGGGGCAGCTAAATTAGAAATGATTTACTGAAGTTGTAAATGTGTGCTATTAAAATGACAGATAATTTACTTCCTCAGCACACCGCAGCTTCTTATCACTCATTCACAACACTGATTGTAATACCTTTAAATAATATAATTTCTGCCCCCTGGCTGTAGATTTACATTCAAGGAAGACACGAACAGGTTAAATCAAACAGATATCATAAACAGCATGCCTCTCTTAAACCCATTTTCTGATATTCAATGCAGATTTTTTTATTTTTTCAATACTATATTTATTGTTTGTTTTTTTTGTTCATTTTGAAACAACAGAACAAACATTCACAAACGTCCCCAATAACAACATTCTTGGTACAAAGAAACTTAAAGGTCCCATATTGTAAAAAGTACGATTTTCATGTCTTTTATATTATAAAGCAGGTCTAGGTGCTATATAAATACTGTGAAAGTATCGAAGCGCTCAATATACGGAGAAATACACACAGCCCGTATTCAGAAACTGTGCGTTTGAAACAAGCCGTTAGGATTTCTGTCCATTTGTGATGTCACAAATATACAATATATATACCATTACACAGTTTTAAACGTAAACATTCTAAATGTGTCCCAGTTTGTTTCCTGTTGCAGTGTATGTAAATAACATCAGCTGACAGGAAGTAAACACGGACCCAAACTGTTGCCTAGCAACACAATTCTGTTGCAATTCTGTTGAAATGCACTAAAACGGAGCATTTCAGACAGACGGTGAATACAGGTATATTCAGGCCGACAGTATGAGGAAAATAAAGTTTTTTTTAACATTACAGCATGTATACATGTTCTAGTAGAAACACAAAATACACGTATGAACCTGAAAATGATCATAATATGGGACCTTTAACAAACATAATATTAATATAAAATAAACCATTATAGATACAGGAAAAACATACATATACAAAAAATTTGAAATAAAATAAAAAGAATATACACAAGTAAAAAAAAAATTAAAAAGAATAGAATAAAACAAAATACGCTATATACACATGCAAAGATATATATATATACGTTATATACACATACAAAGATATATATATATATATATATATATATATACATATATAGTATATATATATATACATATATAATCAATTAATATAATCAGTGTACAATTCAGTCATCATACGCTCTCTCCCTAATATTCAATGCAGATTTATTTAGAAACAGCTGATGATTTTCTGGAGGTATAATGTTTATTTCATAATATGTAGACTGTAATAAGTTTTAGCCTCTTCATTAAAAAAAAAAAAAAGCAGAATTCAGCAAACAGCATCTCTTTGTGATGATGGAGCAGACGTTCATTGTTTATCTAATAATAGTCAGCAGACAGTCTCCTCTGTGACAATGATGTGACAGATGTGATGGTGTGAATGGTGGATCTATTGTATATAGCCTCTCTGTCAGACAGTCTTTGTTCTGGTTATTATAGTCTTATGACACCATGCAAGAGATGGTGACATACACACACACACACACACACACACACACACACACACACAGTTTCTTATTAATTGTTTTTCTTTTCTCCATCAGTCGATGGATATCAGCACGTGGCCTCTACGTCACATGAACATCAGCACCTCGGACAGCAGCCTCCTCTCAGTGTGGAGCTGCCTGCTGAGGATGGAGCTCATCCTCTCAGCTGCAGCATGGAGGTGTTTTAATGCAAATCTGCGGTATGTAACTGTACAGATGAAGTTTTTGCAAGAAAAAAACGACTGAAAATCAAGTTTTAACATGCTGGAGATCCTGGACACGTCGCATTTTATTGTCCCACTGAAAGGCCTTTGATTTATTATGGTGAAGATTTGATGATTTGTTTTTAACAACCCGGAAGGGACGTTTTTGCAGTCTCTTGTGTCGGCTCATTTTTTGCAGGAATCCATATCTGACTCTCTCTCTTCTCTTTGTGGCGCAGAGATGGATGGAAAAAAACTGTGAGTGCAAGTTGTCGTGCAATGGATTTTTTATTTTTTATTGTTCATTTTTCATATCTAACATGCAACGCTGCTGGATTGTAACTTAATTGTCGGATAAGGTGATAAAAGAAGAGGAGGAAGAAGAAGAGTGATGATGATGATGATGATGGATGCCTACTGCGAGACAACAAAGGATGCACGCGTGTCACCTCGTGTAGTTTCATGTCCCCTGTAGGTAAATGGGAGAAACTCAGATATAAATCGGCTTTGACTTAATAGGATTTATATCAACCCCCCACATCCTCTGACACCCTCTCTGCTTTTCCCTCCTGCAGAAGAACAGACAATTGTATTCTCTGTTGATTTAAAAGAGGAACACTTGGATGCTGATAAAAAACAAAAATGATAATGTAATTATGGGAGGATGATGATGTTGGACCCTTCTGACTCTGATTTCTTTCAGCCTCCATTGGCTCCATCCAGGAGAAATAGTGCTTCCCTATTGGCTGGATTGCGGTGCACATGCTATAACAACAGGATATGCAAAGAGCTATGGGCTGATCTAATAGCCTATCATGGTTCAGGCATG
This sequence comes from Hozukius guyotensis, assembly GCA_916700995.1. Taxonomy (NCBI): domain Eukaryota; kingdom Metazoa; phylum Chordata; class Actinopteri; order Perciformes; family Sebastidae; genus Hozukius; species Hozukius guyotensis. The sequence continues at coordinate 127,882 of CAKALU010010917.1, read as the reverse complement.
CTTTTTTGACCGAGATCTGTGTTTTATTCAGTAGGAATGTGGACTGCCTGATCAAATGGTTTGGATGCCATAATAATAATAATAATAATAATATATAAAATGATGATGATGGTACTTTATATTGGAGCTGCCACAGTCAAGCAGAAGGCTGTTTTGTCTCTCAGAGCAGTTGTGTCTGTGTAGTATAAAGCTGCTGAAGAATGTTCAAGTATCGCATCCGGATGTTTTTCAATGAACTCAAAGTGTTGGTACTGATGCGCTCCGGATCAAGCAGGAGGACCGAGTCGGGCACGGACCCGGACACGCAGACCCGGATGAGAGGGCTCGCTATAGGAGGCTGTGGCTGGCCGCCTTTGGGCTGCTCCCACCGGGACGATGAGGAGGAATACTACGGCTCTGACTCCCGGCCACGCAGCCTGGCTCTGGAGGAGACAGAGGAGGACAAACCCGAGGGAGAAGGAGGAGGAGGAGGAGCTAGCGGAGGCCTGGATGCCGGGTCCCTCCCGAGTCTCTCAGAGAGCGGGATGCGATCACCGCAGTGCCGGATCTGCTTCCAGGGGCCAGAGAAGGTAGCTATAAATAATAAAAGGTATATCACTGTGGGTTCTTTAACAAGGGGGTCAGCTGGTCAGTGTTTAGGACCCTGGAGGCTCCAGAAACCTCCAGGAACCTGTAGGATCCTGGAGGCTCCACAAACCTCCAGGAACCTGGAGGATCCTGGAGGCTCCAGAAAAACCTCCAGGAACCTGTAGGATCCTGGAGGCTCCAGAAACCTCCAGGAACCTGTAGGATCCTGCACTTCAGCAGCACAGGTGTGCTTGGGGGCCTCAAACGACGTGGTGCCTCACCTGAGGAAGTCTTTAGCAGGTCAGGAGAGGTCATGTTCACTGTTCCTTCACTGACTGCTGTTTGAGCTCAATAATCCATAGAATGCCTGCTTGTAAATACTAAATGTGAATGTGAAAAGTTTCAGGAAACTTAACCCAGTACAGACAACGCTCAAATGTAAATATTTGTTAAGAAGTTTACCCATTCTAGAAATATTTTTACTTAATATTTGTGAACGGAACTTGGCGTTCCTTCACCAGATTTCACAATGGCGGCGGCGTCACAAACTTTCTCATTTTACAGCTAAACCGTGCAGTACAAGATGATTCTGAAAACTTTTGAGGCGAGTGATTGACAGCCGGCTCTCATAGACAGCAGATGGACAGCAGACCTCAGATCAGCTCTTACTGCTTGTCTTCCTCCGGTCTGTGAAATCTTGCAGATGCAGTTAGGAGCACCGGAGGCACATGATTTTTTTCAGGTTACCTGTTTCATGTACTACTGTCACGATATAGCGACCGTTTTCTAAAAATAACTTTTTTTTATCATATTTGCTCCAATCTCGCCTACTTCAGCTTTAATGTTCAAAAAACGCTGGTAACACTTCATTTTATAGGTCCGCAAATTTCATGGTAATTAGGTGATAAAAATTAGCAAGTAATCTATTTGAAACTTCTTTGGAATTAACTGCCATGAGGAGATTTCTTGCAGAAAGATGGCGACGGCCAAAATGCCGAACTCAAGGCTTCCAAATGGCAGTCCACAAACCAATGGGAGATGTTGCGGTGACTACGTCCACTTCTTATGTACAGTCTATATGGATTTGACGAAGCTCCTCCAGAGCCACAGAAGACATTATACAACTTTTTCACAGACTGAGTAGTGGTCCTCATAACAAGTAAACTGGTATTTGTTTGGGTTGCCCCTTAAGAAGAAATTAAGTTGTGCGAACAAATTTAGTTTAAAAATCTCATTATACATCAATACCAAACTGTTTCAAATACCTGGAAGTGTGCATCAAGTCTGCTAAACCCAGAATGACTCAGACTAAAACAGGAATTAATCCATCAACAGTGATCTGAAAATAGCAGTGGGCAGACGAAGGGCATCATTTATGCTGGAAAGAAGCAGGAGCGGCTTTATATTTACTGTGTGAACCAGTGAAGTCCTCGCAGTAATAGATTCAGCATCTGATGCACAAAATTAGGCCATTTAAAAAAAAGCAGTGAAGAAAGGTTTCCGAGAATGATTCCTCGACATGAAAGACATTCATACTGATTATTATTCTGAGGGATTTGAGCGAGGGAGGCAGTACGAGTTCAATAACTTGCTGGAGGACTCTTCAGTAGGAAACCATTAATAGAGATCTCAAACCTTTGATCATTCCTTTAGGCTACAGGAAGGTCACACAAAGTACAGCTCGAGAGGAGAACAGAGTGAATGGATGCACCAAAAGTTTAAATGTTTTTTAAAAAGCTTGTCATTCCCGTCGGAGACGTGGCGGTCTGAGCAATATAGCGGATGAAATCAACCTTGAAGAGACAGACTTTGCTAGAGGTCTCAGAAAGTTTTTGTTTCCCCTCCAGATAGCCAACTAATTAAAGACGTAGCACATCACCCGCAGTCAGACAGAAAATAAAGTGAGATGTGCGAGAGTGTTGTCAGTCAGAGGGCCTTGGGGAGTCTCGTACTGACAACAAAAACCTGCACCAGATGTCCTGTGATGTCTTTTGAGGCTACGGTAAAGTGACATGAGAGAACAATCTGTATCCAGATGAAGGCGTTAAAGCAGCAGATAGTGAAATGTAGTAGACTGACTCTCACTTTATTAAATTTTGATTCATGTTTCAAATGTCTGGTTAGATGACATCTTGAATGATGCTTGAAAAATCTTTGTAATAATGAGGTACACTCCCTTTTATACCCTATAGTCATAATTAAATCAACTGACTCCGGTTATTTCTGCTAGTGTGTCAAGTTGGGAGCTGATCACTGCTCCAAAAATCTCATCCTAATGTTCATCTGGACCAACCAGGTGTGTCAAACTCACTTTCACTGAAGGCCACACTGGGAAATGAGAATCACAGCAAGGGGCCAGACATATTTGACATGCTTTTATTTAATCGAAAAAATGTAAATAAAATGTCTTTGATTATATTGTTACATGTCCCATTTAGCCTTTTAACATACAATTTAGCCCACATAAAGCCCTAAAAAATAAATAAATAAAAAGTTGCTTAGCATTTAGTCAAGCAAAATAATGCATTCTGCAGTTAGACACATGTGATCTGGATGGAGATGAATGAAGCTGATGAATTCATGCAACTGTTAGAGAGACGTTGGAGAGTTGGCTATATGTACACAACTGATGGAGACAGTTCAACACTAGGAGGTCACCTGTACAGGCACAGAATACGCACAGCATACGTATATGATTGGCAGAGAAATTGAAAGAGCCACACGTTCTTTTTTTCATTATGTTCCATATTACGGCACCAAGCAGAGCACAATAGTATGAGGGCGTTGCTTTTAGAGTTAAATTCATCCCATAATCGACTATATCATTATACCCTATAAAGTAGACCAACGTCACACAATCTCAGAACATTGTGGTTAAAAAGTGCAGCTCTGGTTTGTTCAAATGAACACAAAAGAAGAACCATAAAAATAGGCGACAATTGGCAATAAAAGTGACAAGGTAGCTGTGGGAGCTTTGACCACTCAGACGCAATGAACCAGGAAAACTCAGAGAGGAAAAACATTCCTGGACCTGTGGATCGTAGATGTGAGATGAGTTAGAATCATCACACTTTGACTGTAACAAAACCAGACCCAATAGAAGATGTTTCAGTAGGGTGACCACATTTTCAGAACCCAAAACCAGGACTCTTAAGTGTACCTCACGTTCATGCACGTGCAACATGTATGCTCTCAATGCATGCACCATAGGCGTTTTCATCAGGATGGGGGACAGTTATTTCAGCGCTTAGCACACCCACCGAGCGCACCTTTCAACACCATGGACAGCTCCTCAGCAGACGGAAAATGATGTTTTGTCTCCCAAAATCCACCGACAATGTAGCTCACTCCTGCAGTGTGTGCAGAACGAAGCCGTTTTGTCAGAAAGAGCTGCGAGCGTCATAGCAACAGCCTTGACAACAACACATTGATTGATTTCAGATAAATCAGTGTTGAATTCAGAAGCATGGTGCATTGTTTATGTTTTTTATATTTGTTAATGAGTGGAACAGAACATGAAAATGCCGATGTAAGCGCTGAAAACAAATATAATATTATCGTTATTATTTTGATTGTGGTGAAAACCGGGACAGTTTGGTAGTGACTGTTGAAAACCAGGACATTTTACAGATATTTGTCGGGACTCGGGACATCCAGCTTGAAACCGGGACCATCCCGGACAAACTGGGACGTCTGGTCACCGTATATTACAGTCACTGAAGACCTGTAAACAACCAACATATAGATTTATCAGATCTAGGAAGAACAGAAAGCTGATCAAATATACAAAAACCTGAAAGTCACAGGAGTGTTATCCTGAGAGGATTCATGGCAGTTACTGTTACTGTTATCAAAGCTTTAATACCAGTACTCCTAAAGTGATTAAGGGTTACAAGAAAGCTACATATAATGTATATGATTAAACTATTGTGATCATTATTACTTAATATTTGGTGTCACTTTGAAACCCTCTCTCTCTCTCTCTCTCTCTCTGATAAATATAACAAACAACATTGGAGACAGGATTGCACATTGACTGTCAATAAATCAGACTAATAGACTAATATCATATTCCACTACATCCCAAAAAAACAAAGAAAATACAAGCTACAATGCGATGTTATTGTGCACCATAAAAAGTCCCATTTTTCTAATGTCTTACCTTTCTAAGATTATTATTCCCCTTGCATACATACAGTGTATAGTATCACATTGATTATATCTGTTGGTGCTTGCTCCAGGCTGTTATCTATCTTTTATAATCCCTTTGCCAGCTTCATGACAGGAACAACAAACAACACCTTCAGTAGATAAAATGTGACAGTAACATCGTCAGGGCCGGGGAGGCAAGTTGTTCTATTCATGATAAAGATCTTTATCTTTATTTGTTACTGTCATCTTCACCAAATCCAATCTTGTAACAGGCAGATTCAATAACAGCTCCACCATCCAGTGTGTCCCATGCAGCTGCTTGTTGTGTCCTGCAGGGAGAGCTGTTGAGCCCTTGTCGCTGCGCCGGCTCTGTGCGCTGTACTCACCAGTCCTGCCTTATCCGCTGGATCAGTGAGAGAGGCTCCTGGAGCTGTGAGATCTGCTACTTCAAGTACCAGGTTCTGGCCATCAGCACCAAAAACCCACTTCAGGTACAGTCGCTCTCTCCGTCTGTCTTCACCTTTAATGTGGAAACACTACTTACTGGGGTATAAACATTTAAAGGAGGAGATATATGAATAAAGTCCTTCACATTAGACTGCCAGGCTATATAGCAGAAAGCCTTGTGCAAACTTTACGTTGCCAGATTTGAGTGAGCGGTTGGCAGAAAATCATATAATCACATTAGTGGTCATTGATCATACAGTGAATGCAATGGCAATAATACCACAGACAGAGGTGGACGAAGTCCTCCGATCTTTTAATTCAGTAAAAGTAGTAATACCACAGTATAGAAATACTCTGTTACAAATAAAAGTCCTGCATTCAAAATTTTACGTTTTATGTAAAGGTACAACAATATTGGCATCAAAATGTACTTATAGTACAAAAAGTAAAAGAACTCATTCTGCACATCAGAGATATACTTAACAAAAGTATACATAAGTATACTTGGCTCACACTGACAAGTATACAGAAAAGTCTAAGTATACTTGGCTTATAGGCCTACTTGTACTTAATCTTTTGATCGAGATATACTTAAGAAAAGTATAATTAAGTATTCTTGCCTTATAGGCCTACAGAAAGGTATACTTGGCTTGTAGTTGTGCTTACTTTTTGATGGAGTAGTCTATTAAAGTGTGTAATCCATGATAAATTATTTGTTGATTATATTTTGTATTATTAATCAAAATCTTCAAAGTTATTAAATAAATGTAGTGGAATAAAAAGTACAATATTTGCCTCTGAATTGTAGTGGAGTAGAAGTATAAAGTAGCAGGAAAGTAACATATAACAATGATACTCAAGTACAATACTTGAGTAAATGTACTTAGTTACTGTCCACCACTGACCACGGAGGCATTTTGGACTGATTTTGGTCAACATGCACTGATTCCTAAGAGGAAGCACGCTGCTGTTGGCAGATAAAGAGCGAGTATCTCAATTTTCACGGAGCTATTTATACAGACAAATGGAGAAGAAGATAGTGATGAGGATTTATAGGAAGATGCCAAGAACAAATTAATGAGATGCTGCACATTTCAAAGAGTTGGCACATGATTGATGATGGCTGAGTGTGTGGCACACAGACAGCAGACGAACAGACCGTAGCAACAAATGTCGTGAATGCTGAGATATTATCAGATGGAAATGCTTGTTCCCTCAGTGGCTTGTCTTGCTAGCTAATCCCTGCATCTCTGAATGAATTATAATCTTTTTGGAGAGTGTGATATGGTATTAGTGAGATGGTTTAATTCATTCAGGAAGCCTGAGTAGCAGAAGCTCAGTGAGGATGTGATTGTATGACACAGCACTGTAGTTACATCTGAAGGTGTCGGACTTCACACTGAGTGAACTGGGGAAATCGAGCATTTGTCTCACTGAAGTCATACGCAAGCTTAACATACATTGTCAAAGAAACTGAGACAAACCCCGCACTATTACAGTAGACTAATTATGAAATCTATAACCACGGTTCAGAGTTTCAGTCCATTTCTGTGTCTCTCCCAGTGGCAGGCCATCTCTCTGACTGTGATCGAGAAGGTGCAGATCGCGGCCATCATCCTGGGCTCGTTGTTCCTCATCGCCAGCATCTCCTGGTTGGTGTGGTCGTCTCTCAGCCCTTCAGCCAAATGGCAGCGGCAGGACCTCCTCTTCCAGATATGCTACGGCATGTATGGCTTCATGGACATCGTTTGTATAGGTAAGAGACAGATACCAAGGCTGCCATGTTGGTGTGAATATTAATACCCATTTTAACAAGTCATTTTAACAGATATGGTGGTAACGCTTTATTTTACACTGCCATAATTTTTTTTAATAATTTCCCAAAAATAACTATGTATCTTGATACTATTAATCAGAAATATGGAGATGATGTTAAATGATATACTTATGGTGTACTTCACTGAATTAATTCCAATGAATTGCTATCTAGAGAGTATTTTAGTCAGTGCACGACAGGTCAGCTGAGCATGGAAAAAATGGGCAGTTTGCCTACAGGCAAGCATACAATTAAACCTTTCCAACAATAAATGAATAATAAATGAATATTTACTTGGGTTTAAATAGAGCAGCTCCTTCAAGGCTATAATTAGTGCCACATTACATAGTCACTTAGGAAACCGTTAGAAAATGAGAGACCCGTAAATAAAGTGTTACCAATTTGGCTTTCACTGAACACTTTACTCACCTTATTAACAAGAGAGTCTACAGCCATGCTAGTGGCTCTGTGGCCTCAGCATGCTGACATGCTCATAATGTTCACATGTATACCATGTTCATCATATTAGTTTAGAATTTTAGCATCCTAACATTTGCTACAATAATCAGCACTAAATACAAAGTACAGCCGAGGGCGGCTGCTGGGAATGTCGTATAGTTTTGCAGGTATTTGATTATAGACCAAAGTAGGGCTGCCCACTCTTAGTTGATTAGTCCAGTGATTCACAAACTTTTTCATGTCAAGGACCCTAAACTGACACAAATTAGACCACGGACTCCCATTTCATAAGATTCTGTCCAAGGATTCCCCATCTGATAGGATTTTTGCTTTTAGATGTGTTATTACAGAAAGGACCCATGACCAAAATACATTCTATCATTGTGTTACTTATGGATGAAATTATAGTGAAAATAAATGATTCCCCTTTTTGCTGGGGACCCCCTGGAACCCCCTCAAGGACCCCACTTTGAAAACCTCGTTATTCGATTAATTAGTCGTTTTGGTCTTAGTCGACTAAGATTTCTTTAGATTAGTCGTTTTTTATGCTTTTTTCATGACTTGTTTTCAAGAAACGTTTGAGGACATCTCTAGTAAACACAAGATTTAAAGTGGTGCTTTTGTGTGATTCTTTGGATTAGTCGACAAAATCATAAGAGTGTTAGAAGAGACAAAGAATTTCTTAGGACAGCCCTAGACTATCTGAGAAAGATAAATGATGGTGCTACATGAAAAGTCCGCAGATCACCAAAGTTATAACAAATAATTCAGGAGGAGGAACCAAAATTTCACGGTAATCCACCCAACAGACATTTCACTCTGAAAAAACTAATTTTGACCTCATGCCGGAGGAAAAGTCAGGAGATCGCCACAGTTAGTAGGCTTCATCCTGGGCATCATGAATACCTTTATCAAATTTCAGGACAATCTATTTAACAGTTGTCAACGTTTTACTAAAAAGCTAAAAAAGTCCCCGTGCTGGTGGTGCTATAGAAGAAAAATCCGGTGATCACAAAGTCAGTAGGATTCATCCTCCTTCATTCATCCAATAGTTGTTGAGATGTTGTTATCACTGTCTCTTACTTTTGATCTCTCACTTTTGTATTTATAACTCAGTGGCTGACTGCAAAGCACAATGGAGATAGTTTACACTAGGGATGTTGCGATATATCGGTATTGATGATAACCGGATATTTAAAAATGAAATATTGATATCATGTTAATAATACACATAATGCTAATACTGTGTAAATAACCCAGCACGTCTTAAATCTCATTTTTGTACGGTCATGGTTACAGACTCTCCCTACGCTTGTATTTTGAGTGTCATTCATTTGCCAAAAAGGAGACAAAATGCACAATATACAAAGTTAAAGATGAATTTGACTGATAGCATTTCTTTTCTGCAGATATCGCAATAATATAGTTATTGTAATATTGTTATTGTGAATTATTTTGTGTTCATTTGTGTTTATTTAGTATATTTGTTGCATTCTGTCTCTGCCTCTTTTTTTTTTTCTTATGAAGGGATTTTCATCGACACGTGTTTCTCACCAAACATCCGTCCAAAATACCCACAAACAAGTCCAGTATATTAATCGTTTTATTTTTGAGAACGTATAGTTCTTATTCACTCTGTACCTTTTTGTACTTCTCATTGAACAAACAACTGTTTGTCTATATGTAACCCTGCTTCCTGCCCCCCGACCCCCCCACCACCACCCTTTGCCCTTAATGCCCAGGCCTTATAATCCATGAAGGATCGTCTGTTTACCGGATCTTTAAGCGCTGGCAGGCGGTGAACCAGCAGTGGAAAGTGCTGAATTATGAAAAAGCGAAGGATTTAGGTGACCCCATCAGTTCCAGCAGCAAAGGTCGCGCTGAGAGGAACTCGGACAGCGGACGAAGGGCGAGTCGACATGTCAGGACTATCCTCAACCACCACTGTGGCTACACCATTTTGCACATCCTCAGCCAGTTAAGACCCAACAGCCTGCGCAGAGCCAACCATGAGGTGGTCATGAGGGTGACCACCGTATGAGGCTCAGTTATACAGACAACAAAAGTGTTCCAATGTTTAAGGAGGAGATCAAAGTGCTGATTTGGATTTCATTAAAAAATAAAAATCCTAATCTGCCACGTAAACACTGCCGTTAACTTCTAGCCTCACAGAATCTCCCTGAGCTCAAAGTGGACAACGAGAAATATTTATGAGATTTGGGCGACGGGAGAACGTTGCAGTTTTATCTGAGTCTGCAAAAACAAGACAAATAAGAAAAAAAAATATTCATTTTGAAAAAGAAAAAGCTTTGATTCTTAAAGCTATCAACATTTTTACCACCATGTTACAAAATGTCAATGAAATGTTTTTGCTTTCTAAAGAAAAAATAAAATGAATGTCATAAAGTTTGATTTGGATTTTACTCTATAATAGAGAGTTTGATGGTGAAAACGATTGTGAATAATGGCTCCAGCCCCCCCTAATTTATTCAATGTATTCCTGAGAGTCTGCATCGATGGATCAGATATTAAAAAGCCCAATAAAACTTTGAGACAAGACACAAATGCTTAAAATATACCCTTGAAGTACAGTTCATGTTTTGTAATAAAGACTTTGTTGATCTCAAAGGAAAACTGTGTTTTGTTTTGTCTCATTTTTAGGCAACAAGATGGATTTTAATGTTGCTTAAAAACAGATTTGACACTATTGATATATGCAGATTGGATTTTCCTGTTGGGATTACACACATCTCAGATTCTTGTGGGCAAAATCAAATAACACTCACCCTGGGAAATCCATTCACATCCTATTAGTCTCACAAATGTATCTCCTAATGAAGGATAGAGAGAGACACAGAGCTTAGTCAGTCTTCTGAGCATCTATGGACATAAATGAGTCTCTCGTGAAACCTTATGACAGCAGGAGGGAGCAATAAAATGTGTCACCACCTTCTTGACAGAGTGAACTGAGAAGGATATTAGAGTCGAGTCAGAGGACTCAGAGGGAACTGCAGCATTTTCATTTAATAGACAACACAGTGAATATCATTAAAGTCAAAAGTATCTACACATGAGCCACTCAGTCAGGAAGTATTAAAGCAGCAGTGTGTAGAAATGGAGCAAATACGATTAAAAAAAAGTTATTTTTATAAAATGTTTACAGCTAAACAGTACACTACAAGATGTTTCTGAAAACATTTGAGGCGAGAAATAGGCATTACAGTAACAGAATATTGATTCATTATTTGATCAGCGCTGCCTAGTTTGACCGTTTGATCGGAGTTCACGAGTGATTGAGAGCTGCCTCCGTTGAATGAGCAGCCAATAGGAACGCTCTCTCTCTGAAATGACCTGTGATTGGCCAAAGTCTCCCGTCACGGGCTAGATTTTTTAAAGCCTGAAAACAGAGCCATGAGGAGGTGCAGAAGTCTAGTTTTCTCTCAGAACACTTGAATTACAATATGCTGAAAGGTTATTATGGATTTTGTACCCATGATGCCAAAAAATATTCTGCCTACTGCAGGTTTAAGATGGCTTTGCTTATATTTGCTATTTTCTCTAAACTCTGTATTCTTGATGTTTAACTGTGGGCAGCCTACAGTTTCTATTGGAAACATTTTTATTTTATCAACAGCAACATAGTAAAACAGCCAAAACGTTGCTCTCCTGGGGTTCACAGACTTGTATCGACCAACTACGAAGTATCAACAATTATATTACTATCAACATTAATACTAATTGTAAGTGATGGTTAGTAGATAGGAACTAATAAAATGTAACCCTGCATAAGTTCAAATTTATAATGTGGACTTTCAGCTTAAGTCAGTCAGTGGTAGAATGTAACTAAGTACAAAATACTGAATATTACTTCACTACATTTATTTGATACTTATAGCTTAGTTACTTATTTACATATAAACGTGATATACAGTACTTATATGATAGGATGCAGTAATATACTACAAATCTTATTCTCGTAACATTACGACTTTTTTCTCGTAAAGTTATGACTTTTTTCTCGCAAAGTTATGACTTTATTCTCGTAACATTACGACTTTTTTCTCGTAAAGTTATGACTTTATTCTCGTAATATTCCGACTTTTTTCTCGCAAAGTTATGACTTTATTCTCGTAACATTACGACTTTTTTTCTCGTAAAGTTATGAGTTCTTTCTCGTAATATTACGACTTTTTTTCTCGTAAAGTTATGACTTTATTCTCGTAATATTGCAACTTTTTTTCTCGTGAAGTTATGAGTTCTTTCTCGTAATATTACGACTTTTTTTCTCGTAAAGTTATGACTTTTTTCTCGTAAAGTTATGACTTTATTCTCCTAATATTACAACTTTTTTTCTCGTAAAGTTATGACTTTATTTTTGTAACATTGTGACTTTTTTCTCGTAAAGTTATGACTTTATTCTCGTAACATTACGACTTTTTTTCTCGTGAAGTTATGAGTTCTTTCTCGTAATATTACGACTTTTTTTCTCGTAAAGTTATGACTTTATTCTCGTAACATTACGACTTTTTTCTCGTAACATTACGACTTTTTTCTTGTAAACCTATGACTTTATTCTCATAATATTACAACTTTTTTTCACGCAAAGTTATGACTTTATTCTGTAAATCTCAGATGTTTTTTCCCTCAATGTGGCCCTAATACTCCGTAGTACATTTGCACTTTGGCCCTCACTGCATTAGATTTATATACTATATACTTAGACTATAAACTGTGTTACCTTCATCACAATGCTCAAATGTTTTGACTCACTCCGGACAGATTTTATTATTTCTTTTTGCCTAAAATGTCTCTTTTGATAATAAAGGTTGCTGACCCCTGTCCTAGCTAGTAGATTTAGACACATCTAAAGGATAGATTGAGAGCTTTGCTCGAGAGTGTAAAATATAACAAACCTGGCAACCCTGAGAAGAGACGCTTTGTGATGACGTCAAAACGCCGCGACTCACAACCGTTGGTAAACTAACCAGAAACCAGCGTGACTGTTTTGTGAATCGACTGAGTTTATTTAATAAAAGAGTGAACATTAAGGAAGTTAAGGTCTTTATTCTAATCCAAGATGAGTTCTTCGATGCCTCAGAAGCGTTACTACCGACAGAGAGCTCACTCTAACCCGATGGCTTACCACACCTTCGACTAGTGAGTGATTCACTTCATAACATGTGTTCAATGTTGTGTTTGAGATGTGTTTAATACCTGCAACTAACAGAGCTCATGAAGTCCCTACTGTGTATTTACTGATATAGTGAAGTTGACAAGAAAGTCAAGTAGTTGCTTATTTAACTCTGGTGGTATGTAGCCATGCAGGAAGTTTAGTTTTTAGTGGCTGGATTTGAGATATAAAGTACAGTATAGATAGATGGATAGATAGATAGATATATAGATAGATGGATAGATAGATAGAGAGAGAGAGAGAGAGAGAGATGGAGAGATGGATAGATGGATAGAGAGATAGATAGATAGAGAGAGAGAGAGATAGAGAGAGAGAGAGTAGTGCAAAGTACAAAAAAAATATACCAGATATAAAAATACAAGGAGATGAAGAAAACTGTTAAAAGTGAATATAGTGCAGGGTAACAGCTGTGATACAGGACTATTAAAAAATGAGAATATAGTGCAAAAAGTGATACAGTGCTGAATAATAAAATATAGGAGATATACAGTAGAGACCAGGGGATTAAGAAAAGTCAAATATGTAATTTAATGCGGGATGAGAACTGAGGTAGAGTTTTTTAAAAATGGACTAAAGTGCAGAATAAAGCTGTACATTATTGGTATAATACAGTAAAACCCAGTCTATAAATGTGCAGAGTAGAGCGGTTGGTGGTGTGCAGAATTAAAAAAGTAGCTTAGTCTATGAAAGTGCACTGTGTGCATTATTATCTGTCCTGCAGACCGTCCTCCTTTGCCCCCCCAGAGAGGTGTTGTACAGTTTGATGGCTCAAGGTGCTAACAACAATGAAAAGTTATATTTAAAAAGTAATCTGTACCATCTCTTCTATCCCTGTTACTCTGGATAATCCACAGAACACACTGTCAGGTGTTTCCATGTTTATTCTCTACCAAATAGTTGAATTGAAAACCTCCTCTTTCCTCCTCAGTCCAGTGTGTCCTGAGGAGATGGACTGGTCCCAGCTGTATGCAGACATCTTACCTAGCAACCCCTCTGAGAAAAAGGAGACACCCCGGGTTGAGTTTGCAGACATTGGATGTGGATATGGGGGGCTTTTAGGTACTTACATCTCTGATCTGACCACCCACAGTTTTCTCAGGTCATAGTTTTGCTCTGTATTAACCTAATGTCCTCTTCTCTCGTGTCTCTGTGTGTCTTTAACCCTCAGTGGAGTTATCTCCACTTTTCCCAGACAAGCTCATGCTGGGCCTGGAGATCCGAGTGAAAGTGTCTGATTATGTTCAGGATCGTATCCGATCCCTGCGTGCCTCAGAAACAGGAAGATACCAGAACATCGCCTGCATTCGCAGCAATGCGATGAAGTACCTCCCCAACTTCTTCACTAAAGGACAGGTAGGCTTGGACGATTAAATGCTGGGATGTTTAATTCACTAATGAGCAGTCCCTCCAGGAATTTTTGGTCCTGACAGGTTGCAGTTTTGTTCTCCTGAAAACAGCCAGTCACGGCTCTTTCCGACATAAAATTACCCCATTCAGAAGCATTATTTTCAGCCCAGCTCTGTATGAATACAGTTTCAAGTATGTTATTAAATAAGTATGATATAGATATTAGTTTTCCGTATCCTTCTGTTTGCATTGGTTTTAGATAGGTCTGAACGATTTTGAGAAAATGTGATTATTTTGACTGATATTGCAATTACGATATGATTTGTGATATTAGAGGGAATGATCATTTTTACATCATTATTATTTTTAATTATTATTTACATTAATTATTTTCCTTTTGCAGTAGGACATATTGCAATTTAGATAAAATAGATTAATTGTGCAGCCCTAGTATTAGAGCTTATCAAGTATGAGATTTTATTTTACAGATGTGTTACCGTACGTTTTTATTAGAATATTTTTTCCGACTGACAAACATTCCTACAGTTTTATTCCAAAATTATACAATAAAAGTCACAAACTGTGCTTCACTTGTGGAGAAACGTCACTTTGAATTCAATCACAGAAACGGATATCCTAACAGAACTGATGTTTTTTTACTGAAGGAAGATTTGTCAAGAAAAAACATGATTTCAAACACATTTGACATTTTCATTAGAATATATTTGTTTGTAAATTAGTTTTAACAATGTTGTGCTACTGTACACATTAGTTCTGTTTGTTGCAGTCAGAAGACTTTTACGCATTGAACGGCTTCCCTCCTTTCTTTGTCCTGCTTCCTAACTCAAAGTGGCCTCAACCCTCCAGCGTTTAAAGTCTCCATTCACCTTAAATCTCCTCAATTAACTAAAGAAGCATAAATTCCCACCAGCATCTGGCTTCCAGCTCTTTAGCCTCACAGTCGCTGTCTTTACCTGCAGTTTAACAGTGGCTCATTCATTTAGAACACCTGCGTCACACTGCAGGTGTCTGGTTATACAGTCCGGTTACTAAAAGTTAATCTGCACCATCCGGCCAATCAGAATTAATACGTCTCAGCGGTCACAGTGTGAACGTTGAGCACACAGTCTGGTTTTGATGTTACAGCTATATAACTGACTTTATTGGCAGGACTATAGGGAAACTAACTGACCTCAGTGTAAATGTATCCAGTGATGGATAGTTTGTCTGTACGGCATCATCATGATAAACATCAAACTTTCCTAAAATACTGCTATTAGTGCTTAAATATAGTGTCATTATGATCACCTTGGATTTAATCAAACCTAACAAATTGAACTGAATATTGCAGCCAACAAATATACTAAAAACACCAGAAACAAAAGCAGGTTGGTTGTTTCAAATTTAAGACTGAACATGACTTTAAATGCAGCATTTAATCTTTGTCTTGTCTTCTATGAATGCAAACGTTCATGCTTTCATTCATCTTCTGATTTCTTTTTGTTGTCGTTGTGCCAAAAAACAAAGTTGAACCAAAACGGTCTGCACACTGTCGATCACGTCTGTTCACTTTATTTGCAATGTTTCAGTCCTCAGACCTTCCTGAGGTTAAATTCATGAAATTAATTTTAGTGAGCAAGATATATATTTTCTTTTGGTTCTGTCACAGTCAGAGTTTATGATCCAAGCCACCAGTCTATTAGCAAGAACTTACAGTCAGCGACACCTGCTGAGTGTTAACAGTTAAAAGGCAGAACGTAATAGCATAATATGCCCTTTTCACAGCAGCCATTTACAAATGTCATAGCAGGGTAAACACAGGTGTAATTAATAACATTAATTATGGTCCCATTCTGTTAAGTGTGTCACAGTCATTCCAGTGAGCCAGCATGCACAACAGCAGAGCCATAATTAATGTTATTGATTACACCTGTGTTTATGACATGTCAAAGTGGCTGCTGTGAAAAGGGCATATTGTGATGGACCGCGGCACAGTAATGTTGGGCTCTTACCAGCCGCTATTGTAGCACCACTCGCCCATCTGCACACCAGCTCTGTGCTACCAGCATAGACTGGAGGGTTACCACTAACAAATACCACAGGCAGAGTTGAAGTTGACCTCTTAGGGAGAATGTAATGTGTGTGATCTTGAAGCAGGAAGTTTTAACTTTGTCAGTCTTGCAAAATGCTGCCGAATATCACAACTCAGCACCCGTAAAGTAGCAGCACTTCAGTAGGTCGACTAGCTTATGTCACGGTAATGACAGTAATGGAGATTGTTTGCAGTATCGTTACCATCAGAATGTTTGACCACGGTATATAGTAAAAACGCCATACTGGCACATCCCTATAAACTATGGGTGCGTTCCAAATCACATACTTTTCTTTTTACTTTTAGTACAAACTGCAGCTGCCCTTACAAAGTTCATACTGTTGCATAGAGTATGCATACAATTGGGACAGACTACTTCTTCGTAACATTGTGCCTTGAACTTTGACCCTCTTACTCACAGACAGAGGATTGTGGATCAGAATAGCCAGAAAAGCATGCTGGCTTGCATAATGCAAAATGCGACTAGATGTAGTAGGACATCCCGGTATTTTTGGAATACTGCATTTGACATACTATGTATCGGGACATTTAAATCTTTTTCTGGCATATTAAATAGTATGGTATAGCATGGGTATTGGAGCACACATTATATCTGCATTGCCGTAGTTTCAGCTGGGAGATCAGCTTTTCAAGCGGCAGGGCATCGTAAACCACACATTCAAACTCAACAGAAACAAAATAAAACTCACCAAAACCCGTCATGGTTAGTCTGTCCACTGTTCCAACAAACACCGACTGTGGTTTGGTCGAAATAAACCCTTTAATTCACAGAATTAGATGTGAAAATCTGCTGGCTCTGCACGTTGTTTTCTCCCGCTGTCTCTCTGTCTGCCAGAGTAGTGGCTGATTGTGCTCATTCTTCTGAGGCGGAATATTAAATCAACAAAATAAAATGACCAACATCGGCCAAAAATAACAACCGCCAATGTACTCAGCTGATATATTCGTCCAATCGCCAAACCCTACTGGCTAGATACAACTGGCGGTACATTTTTTGTAAACTTGGTGGACTGATGCTTTATGTAAGTGATAATGTACAGCGAGCCGGTCATTGATGTGAAATAAACCCTGACAGGACGATGCGGCACCCCGACGCGAAACATTGTCATGAAGGGGGTTATTTCACAACAATGACCCGCTAGATGTGCATTATCCCGCTTATTACACTGCTACTTACTTAAGAAATCAATAATTTGACACAAAAACAGTCCGCCGGAGTCCGACATTTTATACAAAAATAACAGACCGTAGAACGCTGTGAATCGAGTATTCAACAAAGTCGTGTAATAAATAGAAATAACACATATGATGTTCATTGGGACTGAAGTGGAGCTCATATACTAAAGGCCTGCGGTTCTGCAGCAGCGTATCCACCGTGGCCTCTAATGACCTCAAATTAAAGCTGACAGTCTGTCCCGGCGCTGCCAAGGTAATAAGAATATGCACGTTTCTCCCGACGAATAATTACTTTCCTCATGTTCAACATATGGACTGAATGAATTTATACGGATTGCTCATTAAATCCAGGATTTCACAACAATGGGGTCCTTGACTGACACGCAAGGCAGCTGAGCAGTGCATTTATCCGTTCCAATTAGCTGTGGTAATCTATGACTTGTTGAAAGTCGCATTAGACTATGCAGCGGGCTTAGTGTACCAGGGTAAATTTAGGTACCCGGGGTAAAAGACCTCACCTCAGATGCCCTGAGCGAGTTTAAACGAAGAAGTGAACATAGCAGAGTAATGCTGACACATTTATGGAATACAAATTATACAGGTGTTTCATTTAAAAACGCATTCATTGATTACATTTTTTATCATTATTTTAATATGCTATTTCAGGTAATTCAAAATAATATGGCTATTATTTCTACAGCCTGAGTTGAGGCCTGTTGCCAAGCTGAGTTTGGAAATGTTTCAGAGGAACTGAAAGAGAGGTTTGTGTTGGCTCCATATTAAGGTGCTTTGTTTTGCAGACAGTGGCACTCCCTTCAGCTCATTGTGCATCTCTTGACTCGCATTCATTTACCAGGGACCGACATGTTTCCAGCTGCAGCTTGCTTTAGTATTAATTGACTCCGTCACTCGCGATTAGAACAAAACTGTCGGAGAAATAAAAGACGACCACCCAGACTAGTGCTCCAAATCTAGTCCCAATCCTTCTCACATGCATGATGTGTTTTGAGTGTTTCAACGGGATATTCTAAAGACCTGAAATAGCCTTTTTTTCTTTTTCTTAGTATGGTTTGTAACCAAAAATAGGTTATGGTTTTTCTGCCTTCCATCATCACCGAAGCGGCCCCTGAGGCTGCAGCCGTCCCCGGTGATTATCCCCACAACTTTCTGTCTCTACCTGACATTATTTATTTTAACTAATAAAAAGTTACTGGAATTGTTTTTAGTGTATCAGCCAGACTGATATCAATGGAGCCTTCACTTGTCAAAGACGGAGAGACGGGGAACTTTATGGGGGGAAATAAATTCAAGGAGGGAAATTCCAGCTTTGCAATCAGCGGTGCTTAAAAATCAACCACAACATATAATGGAGGGCACATTTAAGTGATGATAATCATCATTTCCACTCATAGAGATACAAATAAAACCTTCTATTTTTATCTTGCGTGGGAAATACATCAAGTAATGACTACAGTTTAAAAGAACTGTTTATTTTTAATGCCTCCACGCCAGCGTTATGTTTTCAGGTTGTCCGTCCCGTTCTCGTGAACGTGATATCTTAGGTACACCTTGATGGAATTTCTTCAAATTTGGCACAAACGTCCATTTGGATTCAAGGATGAACTGACTTTGGTGGTCAAAGGTCACTGTCCATAACTCAAGAATTAATTTGCTAATTATGACAATTTCAAACAAATGTCTAACAGGATAAAATGATGAAGTGATGACATTGTGGACAGCCCTGGTTGTAAACTGCAACTTGACTGGTTGGCGGAGGCATACAACCACGAGGCGGTAACTCTAGTTTATTCTGTGCTTACGTTACTGTTTCTGATCCTTTTTTTTTGTGTGTTTCAGCTCAGCAAGATGTTCTTCCTCTTCCCCGACCCTCACTTTAAGAAGACCAAGCACAAGTGGAGGATTATAAGTCCCACATTGTTGGCAGAGTACGCCTACACGCTGAGAATCGGGGTATGTATGTACATAAATAAGACTTGTTGCAGCCAGTGCTGAAACGATGTCGATCAACAGAAATTTAATAATTTGGATAATTGTTTAAGTAGTTTATCAAGTACAAATTCCAACAACAACATTCACTGGTTTCAGCTTCTGTAAATTTGTTACGTTTGGGTTTTAGACTATTTTGTTGGACAAAACAAGAAATTTATAAATTTTAATTTTAGAGAGCACATTTCAGACATTTTTTCTATTCCTATTGTATTCCAATTTAATCAGCAGTTAATCTAAAAATGATACTGAATAAAAGATTTATTGATAATTAAAGTAGTTGTAAGTTGCAGCCGTTGTTCCAGCCAATGTCGTCGTCGTTCAGTGCTTTTCACAATGTTTGTGCTCTGAATAATTTTTTTAAATTGAAGATGCAAAGATATAGGGCTGCAACTAACAATTATTTTCATTGTCGATTAATCTTGTCGTTTATTTTCTCGATTAATAGATTAGTTGTTAAGTCTATAAAATATCAGAAAATGGTGAAAAATGTCGATCAGTGTTTCCCAAAGCCCAAGATGACGTCCTCAAATGTCTTGTTTTGTCCACAACTCAAAGATATTCAGTTTACTGTCATAGAGGAGTAAAGAAACCAGAAAATATTCACATTTAAGAAGCTGGAATCAGAGAATTTTTACTTTTTTTTCTTAAAAAATTAATCAAACCGATTAATTGATTAGCAAAAATAGTTGCCGATCAATTTAATAGTTGACAACTAATCGATTAATCGTTGCAGCTCTACACAGATGTTAACTCAGTAAATTCCAAAATTGAGTTGAAACTTGCCATTTAAATAGTCAGTTCAGCCAAAATGCAGAAAGAAAACACGTACCAATTGTGGTATTTCTCAATACGTTGGGTCCGTCTCTTCGTACTTTCCAACATCCCTACGTTGTTGGCGGCATCTAGCTGCAAGCCCGTTCATTCCTACTGAAGACAGAAGTGATTAAAAACAGGTTACAAATATGTAGTTTTATTTTTAATGGTTGAATGATTTCCTAAAACCAGCTTTGTTGGGGAATATTTTCAGCCGCGGACTAATGCATAATTTGGTACCGTAGTGAGTATTTACGGCAGCAGTACGGTGTATGTGGGATCGACTCAAAATAAACTACACTGCCCATGTTCATCGTAATGAAGGAACATGTCTCCCAGTGTGGTTTTATTATTTTTTGAGTAACAGTGGTGCTCTATGGCACAGAGGAATGACATGTATCAGGCTTTGGTAACACGTATGATATTTGTTAGTAGGACCAATTTATTGATGGTGTTGGGCTTTTAGTGGGATTTTTTGTCAATAAAAAAGTAGTATAGATAGTAAGATACCGTAGTTTTGTATATATTATCAGAGTTTTTTAAATATCTGCAACTGAGACTTTTGCCACCACCGCATCACAACGAAGGAGAATTGGATTTCAGTCATAGACTTAATAGCACTGAAAACCAACGTCCGTAATAGTGGAACAACAATTGATTGCAGTGTGCAGACATCCATGAATTCACTGAAATAAAATGTGAGCGCCCAGTGTGGCCTGCAGCTGGTTGACGTCTGCACACACCCTACTCCTGCCTGTCAGAGCTGTCAGAGCTGTCAGAGCAACGGTGGGACACTGGAGTCAGAGCGCTGATGGAGGTTGCTGGGAACAATGGAGGGCTTGTGTCTAAATTTGGCCTTTATCGTTTTTCCTCGTGTGTGTCCGCGTGTGCATTGATGCATTCGTGCATGCACGTGTTGTGTATGTGTGTGTGTGTGTGTGTGTGTAAGCTCTACAAGGGCCTTAGGCGTTGGCATGCAGCCATATGTTGGTGGGTGGGGAGGCTGTCAAGAAAAATGCTCATTTATAGAGGCAATTTCATACCAAAATTAACCTCTATTAAAAAATTAAGTCTATTGTTCATTAATGAATATCTTTTGAATCAAAGTACACCTGAAACAGTGTGGTTAACATGAATCTGTGCAGGCACACAGTCTCTCATCCTCCTCCTCCTCCTTCTCTGAAACAAAACCCATATTATGTGCAGAATCTGCCGACATGCACTTTGTGTGGAAATCTGTGTCATTGCTGAGTTTTCTAAGAAATCCTTGTTCTAGTAATGTTATCTGTCCAGCCTCCAAAGTAAACTACAGTGACATAGGTGATTAACCTCTGTGTTGTCTGTAGGTTATTTTTACCTCTTTTAGCGAGGACCATTGCTCTCCAGAGGTGATGAAACCGCTCCACTCTGATGCTGAAATGTTGGACGATGTTTGAAAGGAAAGATTAAAACAGAGGAAATCAGTGATGTATTATTTTTTTTGATTAATGCCGTGGGTTGATTTGGGGATAGATAAATAGATGTGTGTTTAGTCACCTGAGAAGCTTGGTTAACATATTTTTCCCAGAACTGTGTTAATAACCTCCCTGTGTTTGTCTGGACACGTCAGGGTTTGGTGTATACCATTACAGATGTGGAGGAAGTGCACCTCTGGATGGTGAAGCACTTCACTGAACATCCACTGTTCACACGTGTCCCCGACGAAGAACTGGTACGTTGATGTGGAGCTTTACATCCCCGGAAAAGAGGTCAAACTCATGATCTGAAATTCTGTGAAGGAATAGTTCAACGTTTTCGCTTTTTCACATTCTTAGTTGAATAAGAAAATTTATATCACTCCCATAAATATGAAGCTAAACTACAGCCATCAGCTGATTGGCCTGGCTTATGCTCCATTTACACAATGTCAGTAAAATGGGAAGAACAGAAAAACCTGAATAGCCCCATTGTTAACCTTGAAGTCACACTAAATAAATGGCAGAAATTAGTTAGTGTTGTTGTTGTGTTACGTATTTGTTAAAGCAAAAACAAACAAACCGTGTATAGAGGAAAAGTTTGAAATGTGTTTATTTGCTCTGTTAAGAGTAAGATGAGAAGATTGATATATCTGTACAGACATGAAAGCAATCTTCTTGTCAAACACTCAGCAAGAAAAAAAATAAGCGTATTTCCCAAAATGTTGTACTATTCCTTTAAAAAGTTAGTCATGTTTAAATTAATGACAGAATAAGAGCGAGAATGATGGTAAAACAAACCTGCAGTGGGTAGAATTGGAGCAAATATGATTAAAAGAAAGTTATTTTTATAAAATGGTCACTATATCCTGACAGTAGTGCATGAGACAGGTAATCTGAAAAACAGTCATGTGCCTCTGTGTCCTCCGGTGTCCTCCGGTCTCCTAATGGCATCTGCAGGATTACACAGACTGGAGGAAAACAACCAGTCAGAGCCGAGCTGGAGCCTGCCGTCTCTGCGCGGCTGTCAATCACTCGCGAACTCCGATCAAACAGTCAAACTAGGCAGCGCTGATCAAATATGAATCAATATTCTGTTACTGTAATGCCTATTTCTCACCTCAAATGTTTTCAGAATCATCTTGTAGTGTACTGTTTAGCTGTAAAATGAGAAAGTTTGTGACCCGGCAGCCATGTCGAAATCTGCTGAAGTAATACCAAGCACCGGAGCACAGCCAATAGGAACGCTCAATAGGAACGCTCTCTCTGAAATGACCTGTGATTGGCCAAAGTCTCCCGTCACGAGCTAGATTTTTTTAAAGCCTAAAAACAGAGCCATGAGGAGGTGCAGAAGTCTAATTATCTCCCAGAACACTTGAATTACAATATGCTGTAAGAGTTATTATGGAATTTTTGCCCAAAGATGCCAAACATATTCTGCCTACTGAAGCTTTAAATTTAGTTACTTTTTTTACAGGTAACAAACTCTGACTCCAATAATAAACGCTATGCAACATGGCCAATACTAGCTGATACGAAAGAAAAATTAAAACCTGCCCAATTGAAACAAATTCTTGAAGATTTTGCTCCATTTTTCTCTCGTACATGGGTTAGATGGCAAATGCAACTTGGCTCTACTGTACCTCTACTTCTTCTACCCTGTTTACTGACGGATTACAGCCATGCGTAGCCTATAGCGCCAACTTCTGACCAAACTACGCTATAGCAGAGTTTATTCGCTCCAAACCAGTTGATGGAAACGCGCCAAATTCACATTTCTTTTTTGGCGATATTTCAAAAGTTTGCTTAAAATTCGCTCGACAATTGAATGGAATCATGACTAATGTAAAAAAGCTCTGTCACAAGTTAAATTAAATAAATAAGTTGAGGTGAGTTCATCTGCCACTGCATCCTTTTAATGTGATTGTGATCATTCTTATTTTGACAGGTTGGTGATGTCATCATAAGTCGTTTGGGGACCTGTACGGAGGAAGGGAAGAAAGTGCAGAGAAACGGAGGGAAGAATTTCCTCGCAGTTTTCCGGAGGATTGAGGATTCAAACTAAGACCGAACAGTTTGGACGTGCAATGAACTGAAATAATGGTCTTATACAGTCATGTATTCATGGAGGATAACGCTGCTCTGTGGATGTGGAGGCCGTGGCTTGATCCCCAGCAGTGAACAGTGATATTAATGGACAAACATTTACACCATTACCCAATAGAGGGTTTGTGTTTGAGTTTTTTTATTCACATAATTTAAGTATTTCATTCCTCAGCTCACACAGGACGGCACAAGTAAATCATAAAAGCATCTCTATTCAGGCTAGACTTGTGAAGTGTTTTGTTTCGCTTTTTTAAAATTATTTTTTAATGATTCACTTCAGTTTATTTTGCCAAACTCCAAAGTGCTGTTTTGTATTTCCTGTAAAACTGTAAATTCTTTTAGTAAAATTCAAAATCAGTTTTGGGTTTGGATCATTGTAGAGGTGATCAGTGGTGAAGAGAGCAGCAACAGGTGGACCGAAAATGGAAAGACTACATGTTGTGTTTTGCATCGCAGTTGTTTTGGGGCCTTTCTCACATAAAGGACTAAAAGGAACAGCTCTGACTTTAGTCCAGGACTGCCCAAAGTGGGGCCCACGGGCCAAAGTTGTCCCACCATAAGGTTCGATTTGGCCCGCCAGATGTTTCTAGCAATTTCTTTTTTAATTAAAAGACCTGCGGGATTGCTGGCAATCTGACCGAGTTTACTGTCTTTCGGGTTGTAGCAAGCTGTTTTAAAGCTAGAATGAAGATACTGGTATCATATGAAACTAGAAAACCTAATGAATCCATTGTTACAAATCAGGTCTAGCTTGTCGGGAAGGAGGCTAAATAACACTCCAAAGGTTTTGGCGATGGGAAAAACTGTTATAGCCATTTTCAAAGTGGTCCCTTGACCTCTGACCTCAAGATATGTGAATGAAAATGGGTTCTATGGGTACCCACGAGTCTCCCCTTTACAGACATGCCCACTTTATGATAATCACATGCAGTTTGGGGCAAAAACATGCAGCTTTTTTAATGCAGTATAAATGTGTTATGTTCACCTTTTCTAAAATGGTGTATTTGAATATTTCTGCACACTGGGGTCCCTAAAATGGAATTAAATAAATTGGGTGTGACTGGAAAGGAGCCTAATTGTATTCAGCAGGTGGGTTTTAAGGGGTTAACTGTGTAAAAGCTAAAAGATCTTAGTACCATTTTGCAACCTAACAATGCTGTAGGTGTATGCTTTTGGCCCGTGGCCCACCATTAAGTTCCAGCTTTGGCCCTCAAAGGGAAAAAGTTTGAGCATTCCTGCTTTAGATTTGAAGAGGACTTTGGGTTTTACTGCTTAAAACTGTTTGAAATGACAAAATATTCCATCTGATGATATAACTTTGTTGGTTTCACAGCATTGGCGGCTGAATCTGAAAAGGATTAGACTGAGACGTTTGCCTACAATCTACATCCTGCTTGTTTGCTATGGGTCATTGTCTGGTTCACATTATAGTGATGACTGTGACACAGTTATGTTTAACATCTCTTCTGCTTTTTTGACGAAGCTGTTGAAAGATCTTGTCTAATTAATACTTATATGTTTGATTGATTTACCAGAAGTTCTCTCTAATATAATTTAAAGTGAATCCACTTATCTAAAACCACAAATTGACCACAACGGGTGTTGCTCCTACATGTCGTATGTTATCCAAAACAAACCCTAAATTATCTTCATCTGCTAGACGTGTCTGCTGAGGATCTGTGTGAAGTCCAAATCAAAGTAGTCTGTAACAAAAACGGTGGTTTTCTGTGCTCATTTTATGATTTTAGCTGTATATTAGAGGTTGGTGTTCTTGTCTGTCAGGAGTTTGGAGACGGGACGGTGCAGGTTTGAAGCCCTTTAGCTGCTGCAGGGGGTGATGGGTAAGAACAGGACAGCACATGCCTCTGATGGAAACCCAGACACCGCAAAACTTTAGATAATCACAGAGAGCAATTGAAGCACTCATAAATATAAAAAGTCATACAATGAATATTTATTATATTTATATTATTATTAGAAATTAGTGTTAGGGTTATTGGCATTCTGGCATTAGTCAGCCATATTTGACAGTACATTTTGCTAAAACATTCAGCGTACCAAATCAACATCCAATTCAATTCATTCAATTAATTTTATTCAACTTCTGCAACACACTGATAAGAATATAGATTGCTTCCAGTATTCAGAGAAAACGTATCTTGAAACAGCATCTGAGAATATCAGTAGGCAACCTCTGGGTCTGAAAAGTGAAGCCAATGCTGAAGTGCCTTAAACTTGCATTCTTTCTAATAGCCAGCAGGGGGCGACTCCTCTGGTTGCAAAAAGAAGTCTGATTGTAAAGAAGTTTATGAGAAAATGACCCTACTTCTCACTTGATTTATTACCTCAGTAAACATTGTAAACATGAGTTTATGGTCTCAATCGCTAGTTTCAACTCTTCTTCAATACAACATGATGTTCATTTAGTAAATTATGGTCCCATTTAGAGTTAAGTAGACCATAAAGCAGGGGATGCTTTAAGGCGTGGCTACCTTGTGATTGACAGGTCGCTACCACGGCGTTGTCTGGTCTTGGAGTTGTCCGTGTTTTTGTCTTACAACTTTAAGCCTTTCACAGTGTTTTCACTTCATGAAAGTTAATTATAACTTTTTTGGTTGCCTAAAAATGTCTTATTCAGCGTTCGGTTGTTCTTACCTCCAACCTCTTGTGTCACTTCTGGTTGCAAAGAACCAAGATAGCGACGGCCAAAATGCCGAACTCGGGCCTTCAAAACGGCAGTCCACAAACCAATGGGTGACGTTACGTTGACAACGTCCACTTATACAGTCTATGTTGAATATGCAGCAGACTCACAGTATGTTTCATTTCCCCGTCTCTCTATATTCTGAAGTACACAGTACAAAATGTACTTATTTATGTGGGATTCATAGGTCTGGACTAATAAGAAACTTCTACTGACCCGTGTTTCCAACCTAATCTTTTCAGGCCCTTTGTTCTCTTTGTTTCCAACTTCTCCCAATTGTCCTATTCTCCCAGACTGTATGGCTGCCTGTCCTTCAATAGTTTGGCCATTCCTCCGCCCAAAACCATGAGCCATTACAGGAAGTATTCACAGAACTTTTTATGGTGTGAAAATGTTAACCAGTGCATCAAATCTGTTATGTTCACGAAGAGCCGCCGCTCTGTTACCGCTTATTATTGCCATGTGGCAACAAAGTACATCAATTAACATTTTAGTAGCATCAGGTCATCAGACAAGAGTGTAATTAAAGGCGCTGCGGGGGAATCAAAGAAAGACAAACTTAATGATTAGCATTTGGCAACACTAGAGACATGCCACGTAGCCTGCTGAAATATCTCCACCATCATCCCCATCCCCAGAAAAACAAGGATCACAGGACTTAACGACTACAGACCCATCACCCTGACCTCTGAGGTTATGAAGTCTTTTGAGCGTCCTTTCCTGGACCCCTGCAGTTTGCCCACAGAGCCAACAGGTCTGTAGACAACGCAGTCAACTCCATCTCATCCTCCAGGACCTGGACTCCTCAGGAACATACGCCAGGATCCTGTTTGTGGGCTTTAGCGCTGCATCCCAGCTGCACATGTCTGACTCCACCTGCAGGTGGATCACAGACTTCCTGTCTGACAGGAAGCAGCATGTGAAGCTTGGGGAAAAATGTCTCTGACCATCAGCACCGATTCCCTGTACACCAACATCTTCACCTCTAGTCACCAGTTCGTCAAGCTCCTGCAGTTCATTGACGTCCCCATCCTCATTGGACTCATCTCTGGTGTGGATGAGTCCGTCTACAGGTGGGAGATCTTTAGACAGTGGAGATGGTTGTGGATCTTAGGAGAACCTTTGCACAACCGCGAGAATATAGTTTTGCACATTCCTGCCCAGCTCTTTCCTTTTTCAACAGTTGCATTGTACATATTTTTGAATATTTTTATTGTAATTTTTCTATTTTCTATTTATGTTTCTTGTCTATGCACCAATACACCAAAGTAAATTCCTTGTATGTGAAGACCTACTTGGCAATAAACTGGATTCTGATTGTGTTTCTAGTAAAGCAATGTGGCTGTTGCCTTCATTCTGAATGTTTTAGAGGCCAAAGGTTAATCCTCCTCTGACCGTGTTTACTGAAGCAGCTGTCCACCATTACATAAGTTATAACACACAAGGATGTGTTAAAACTTTAGACACTGATATCATAACTGATAACTGATAACCTTTAAACTGCTTCATTTACCTTCATTTTTTCTGTCAACCACCAGACTTCAACACACAAGCCGCCAGGAGGATCTCTGGATTTGTGCTTCCATCCTAAATGTCCAACTGAACTCATCATTTATCATAAAGAAGGTATCTGACCTGATCTGCTTTCTAATCACATCATTTCCTACATTTTGCCAACTCCCTGGCACTCAACTCTGCCTCTCTTTTCCTTCCTTATACTCAGGTTGAGGCGTGCATCTCTGGTTGACATCTCCAACTGGATGTCTGCCCGCAACCTCAAGCTCGGCCTAAACCCAACTGAGCTGCTGTACTTCCACAGAAAACCCTGACTTGTCTCTTCCCAGAGCTTTAATAACTGTGGTAAGAATCTGCACCCCCACATCACAGCCAATAACTGCAGGTTTGCAGCATCAAATCCTTCCTCACTTGGGATTCTCAGGTCTGGACTAATGAGAAACTTCTACTGACCCATGACTTTATCTTTTCAGGCCCTTCAACCCAACAAAGAAAAAAAAGTTCTCTTTCTCTCCAACATCTTACAATTATCCTATTTCCCCATACTGCATAAAAATATCCCCTTGTGGTTGAGCCTGCTGTCCTTCAATGTCCTTCAATAGTTTGGCCCAAAAACATTTGAAAAGCTTCACCACTGACTGAAATTACTTTTCTACTTTAGTCAGTTATTATTCAAACTGATATTAAAAAACAGGATGAAAACAGCCTAAGCCAAGTTTCATATCTCAAGAATCAGTTTAGTGAAGCAAATCCTGTTGAAATCCTGACACCAAAACTAAAAACAAAATCTTTCTGATAACACCACCTTCTCAGAAAATCATTCAACATTTGAATGAAATGATGATGAAATTTAAATGATTCTCAGTAGGGTACAGAAATATTATATCTTTATTACAAGTTGTGTCCCTCCACCACATGTAAATGATAAATGTGAGGAAATGTGATCATCTAAACTTTTCAAAGTGAAGCTTTGCTGCTGATGGACACCAGTAATTATTTTGAAGTTTAGAGCAGCTGCAGCTCTCTAACTGTTTACACCTGCTGCTCATAACATCATGACTGCTTCATTATTTAAGTCAGCTGGCATCAGATGACCAAAATATGACTCAGTGCCTAGTGGTCATCAGTCATGTCTACACTGCTGTATGATAGCTCTAGGTTAAGCATACTGGCAAACAACAAAGTACAACAAAAAAGACTTGGAACTGCTTTGAAAATCTAGCTAGATATAATCTAATATGCATCTGCAGATGCAATATGCATTAATCTTTTAAACAACATAACTAGAAGATGTGTATCTACTTGTTTTATATACTGCTGATCAAATATACAGAGATGCGGCTGCTGTCAAACATACCAAATAAGAGCTAAGACCCAAGAGTAAAAGCACGCTTCAGAGGAAACAAATCCAAAGCTAAGTGGGAAGTATGACGAAGAAAAAAACAGTAGAGACGAAGAATGTAATCAGGGTTTTATAACAGTATTAAGGTCAACTAGTTCTATATGTACTAGCAAGAGTACATCTGCAAAATGTAAACAAGACATACAATCAGAATGTGATCGTACATTATTTCTAAATTACTGGACAGCAGCACGTCACAAAAGCATTTTTCTTATGTAAAGCTTCATCCATCAGATATGATGTGATCTTTTGGATATCATCAAACTTCTACAAAAGGCTGATTCACCCTCGATCACATGGTTGTTGTTTTTCTGCCCGGAGTGCTGTCTCTTTGTGAAAACAACCAGGCAGTGTTAACTGACTGCATGTTGAAGTGAAAAATCACCAACATTTTCTGTGAAATCCCTCATTATATACAGTAGGTCTGCTACATACATCCCACCAACAGAGACAGCTGTCACATGTACGCTGTCACTGTGGTGGACATTCATCATGTACAGCCAGAATGAAAAAGACGGAGCACACATCTTGTGTCCAGATGTATTCTCAATCTAGCAGATGTCCCTCACCACATCTTAAACACCTATTTTATATTCATGACATGAAAGTATTTTTTTTGAAAACTTGCACAATCTTAATCAATTACCGCATGTACGTATGGTGATAAAAATCATTATTCAGTCATTTTATGGCTGTATTTTTATTCTTCATTACCACATCCTCACATCCTGTGTGCTCACAAGCAGCTGTTGGGCATTTTGGTAATGTTGTTAGTAACTCTGTGCACACCTCAGCTTATTGCCATACAGATAACTCTTTGTGTCTGAACACGTCTAAACCTCATCCTACCAACCTCTTTAACGTACAAAGACTACCGACTAAAGAATAAACTACTGTAAGAAACAACCATCATAGCAAAACGTATTTCTTCCCAAAACATTATTAGTTATGTAATTAATGTCGTCTGAAGAAAAAAAACAAATTATTATTATTTTTAGCAAGTTGCAGTTAAACATGTGGTAGGCAGAATATTTTTGGCATCATTGGGCAAAAAATCAATAATAACCTTTTTAGCATATTGTAATTCAAGTGTTCTGAGAGAAAAACTAGACTTCTGCACCTCCTCATGGCTCTGTTTTCAGGCTTTAAAAGACCTAGTCTGTGACGGGAGACTTTGGCCAATCACAGGTCATTTCAGAGAGAGAGAGCGTTCCTATTGGCTGTTCATTCAACGGAGGCATCTTTGTGAATTCCGATCAAACGATCAAACTAGGCAGCGCTGATCAAATATGAATCAATATTCTGAGAAAGTTTGCTCCGGCTGGTGGGCGTTGCTTGGTATTTCCTCAACTGATCTCAACATGGTTGCCGGGTCACAACCTTCTCATTTTACAGCTAAACAGTGCACTACAAGATGTTTCTGAAAACATTTGAGGTGAGAAATAGGCATTACAGTAACAGAATATTGATTCATATTTGATCAGCGCTGCCTAGTTTGACCGTTTGATTGGAGTTTGTGAGTGATTGACAGCTGCTCAGAGAAGGCAGACTCTAGCTCGGCTCTGATTGGTTGTTTTCCTCCGGTCTGTGAAATCTTATCGATGCCAGGCTACTTATCTGATAGGACTGTGACGGTATGCACCAGACATTAGACTTTCTGGATATATATATATGTTCATCTGCACCTCTGGGCACATACACATATACAGTATAGCCTACTGTGTGTGTGTGTGTGTGTGTGTGTGTGTGTGTGTGTGTGTGTGTGTGTGTGTGTGTGTGTGTGTGTGTGTGTGTGTGTGTGTGTGGTGTGTGTACAAAGATCTGATACCACCAAAACAGGCCGACTGCAGACATGAACTTTAACACACTAATCTCGGAGTGCAGCCGCCTCCCTCCTGGGCACCGGGCCAATACAGTACGGGGAACTAAATACCTCTCAGGCGATCCCCGCTGTGCTCTATAGCATGATCAACAACTGGGCCACATCAGTTCGCACCGCACGACAGCACAAAGAAGCCATTCTTTTTGGGGAGGGTTTAATTTGTGTCAGCTTCTTGTGTGGTCTTAAATTAGCAGACTGCTGAATGAGAAACTGAAGATGAGCGTCTGAGCCACCGTGAGCCAGAGCAAAGTGAAGTGAAGATATGTACATCTTCTTTGTAAAAAACCAAGAACAAAATGAGGGAAATGCATGATTTGATGCACGCAGTCCTGAACAGCCAGATGTGAAGAAAATTTCTTATCAGCATTACAACAACAAATCTTTGGTTTGGTTTGTTTGCAGTGAGTTGCATAAGACCCCAGACTCATCAAGATACTGGTGACCTTGCTTAAGAGTTGTTTATGTGTATTATGTAAATTTCAGAGGTCATTTTTTATCTCCCATCCTTAAAGATAACTGTGCGAATCTTCCACTCAGGAAGTCACGTGAACGCGTTGCACTTTTCACCTTCATAACTCAGCATAATTTTTTGTTTGGTGGCATCTGAAACAGAGATCTGATTCACATGCTCAGGTCACGTATTGTAAATAGTGAGGTCAGACATGTGGGGATTGCTACAATGCTTAAAAACGGTCTTCTGATATTTCCCCCGGAGGCTTCATCCAATACGGCTGGAGCTGTTGTCAAGAGTTTCCATCGATTTTGTCGATAAATAAATCATCCACACTTGACCTTCTGTTGAATGCCAACACATGAGATTGGCCCAGAAAATAAACACCCCAAAACACAGAGTCCATGTGTTCTGCACCAGATCACCCTTAACACCTAAAAATCAAAATGTCATGTATCAGGTCACACGTCACCCAGCATCAGGCTGACCAGACATGTGATGTTGCGGTGTGGAATAAATTTCTCTTAATCGCTGTTTCACTTAGCAAAACCCCACGCTGTCTGCATAAGTCAGAGCATTACAGGGCAGCAGGCCTGCAGTAAATCTGCTGGATACTGTACATAATTATATGTAAAAAACATTAATATGTCATTTTTAACGACGTTTAGTAAGCTGCTCATTTTCAGGCGCCAGACAATATTTCTTTCTCCTTCGAGCTGCAATCGTTTATATATGTCCACCTATAGGATTTGGCTGCGGTGTTGTTAGAAGTGCTATTTCTGCCGTACGTTATTGTGGTCATAACTTGTGATTTAAAATGGTTAAAGCCTGGTATTGAGGTGATAGGTATCTTAAAGAATGATATATATATATATATATAAATATTAAACATATATTCAGAGGGATTACACACAAGAATGTTTTTGGTTACTTCTTGGCACTACAAAGTTTCAATTACATGCAGTGAGGGGTCTATATTATTATAAGTTAATCCTGTAAATACCTCTGTGTTATTATTGATTCTGAGCTTCACATTGATGCTGTTGTATTAAAAAAATCAAGGTCTGTGCCAACACATTCTCATCCCAACTCGTCACATACTGATGTTTGTCAGACCCCTCAGCGTCACTTTTCTTTCGCAGTAAACACATGCTTAATATTGGGATTTAAACAAAAACAATTGCTTAGGTTTAGGCAACAAAACCACTTAGTTAGGTTTAAAACTATACTAGGTTTGTACAGTGACGATGACACTGATTGTAAGGTGAAGTTTAAACAGCAGTCTCCTGGAGGAGTTTGTTGGACGCATCCACCTCCCCTCCTGCCCGGTGTGTCTTTTCGTTCTTTAAACTACGTCACCGCAGCACTTTCCCCGATAGTTTCATATTGACGCAGATGGGTTTACATTAATGGAAAGCCCGGTGCGTCTCATACCGGCACTACAGGGTCCCTTGTGCAGCGGTATCGAACGCTGACGGCCGTGACAAAGCGTCGGTATTTGACACCCTGGGAATGAGAACGGGCTGACATGCTTTATAGGTCTAGACATTATTTTTCTGTTACTATCAGGAAAAACATGTCCCCCAGTTGTTGCTACCTGTCTGGGATTATGCCAGTGTGTGTGTATGATAATACTGAGTCCCATATTTGACCTTTAAATGTTATTTACAATAGATTATATGTATGTATGTATTTTGAGATAACCATTTCATACCCTTCAAGGTGATATGAGGCTCTAAATGCCAGAAGAAAATGTCATTGGTTCATATTGGTCTCTTCTTGGTTGTTTTGTGTCTCTTTGTGGTTGTTTTATGTCTCTTTGTAGTTCTTTTGTGTCTCTTTTTGGTTGTTTTGTGTCTCTTTGTGGTTGTTTTATGTCTCTTCTTGGTTGTTTTGTGTCTCTTTGTGGTTGTTTATGTCTCCTTTCGGTTGTTTTGCATCTCTTTTTGGTCATTGCATTATTTTTAATTACCCGAGTCTATTTGATGCCGTTTTTATACCTCAATGTATTTATTAAGACACTGATCAGCTTTGTCCCTTCGCTCAGTCTCTGCAGAAATTCATTATAAATAAGGCATTTTCATCCAAGGCTACCTTTGCTTGGTATAACTTACTGTAACACATTAAATCCATAACCTCTCTCTTTTTTAGCCTTATTGAACTATTTACTTTCAGAAATATCAATCAATGTCAATGATTTTGTCACGTTTTGTCATTTTTACTTTTTTGTCATGTTAACTATATAGGCCTATATGTATTTTGTCAGTAGCAGTAGCTGGTAAGATGTAATGACTTGTCAGGACCATCTTGGAAGACAAGATGATGCAAAAGAAAAATGCACCACGATGGATAAGAAAGCCAGTCAAGTGTAAATTCAAAGCTGCGATGGATGTGACTCGCTGACTCGTCCCGCTGAGATTGCCAATCAATTCCTCTTCTGTGTTTCTGTGAAACTGGGGGATCCAAGAATTCTAGTTAGGGCATATACCAACTACGGGAGCAAGTGTCAGAGCAGATTCTGGGTATGGCTAGTTACTTCACAGTCCACACACACACACACACTCAGAATGGACCAATTCCAGTTCAAATGAATTCAGGTCAGGATTTGCTAGGAAACCCTCCGTGTCAGCAAAAGAATTGGTCATAGTTGGGTAAACAAACAACCCCCCCACTCCTCCCCAGGTCTTAAAAAGACACAGTCTGTCCCTGCTTATTACTCCACGTTAAGCTTGAATGTTCCATGTCTTTGTCACTGCGGGCCCTCAACAGGCCCCCTTCTTATTTATAAGACGCCCTGCAGCCAAATTAGGGCACTTTGTTTGGTTATTGATTTCTGTAGTTTCTGCTTGGAGCTTGTGGCCCAGCCTAAATCAATGGGATCTATAATAACATTGGCCTTGAGGGGTAAAAGTGTTTCTATTAAGCACACAAGACCTCATTTCCACACTGTGGTGCGTGATCACTGGAAGCATGTCTGTCTGTCTGCAGGAGTGTCAGAGAGCAAAGTGCTGCAGGGTGATGGTGGAGGTGGAGGGTGATGGTGGAGGAGGTGGGGGTGAGATAAGCTTCAACAGTAGGCCAACAGAGGAGAAGTAATGTATTATTTATCCAGGGCCTCCACGTGTGCTGTGTCTGGGCTGGTCTGAGCTCAGCTCTCTGATTGGACACACCTTCATTCACAGTCTCATCCACTGGGGGGGCAGCAGGGGGGGTGTTGGGGGGCGGGACCTGCGCTGCATTGACACCCATTGATTGGTCCAGATTAAAGAAACGGTGCAGGTTCGAGGAGCAGGTTCGTGTGCGTTATAAATACTGCCTCCAACCGGGGGAAACAAAATGAGCACCCGAGACACCCGAGAGAGCCGCGTCCGGCCACCGCTTCATGATCACTGCGAGAAGGATGCTGCAACAAGCTCTGAGAGTATCTGGCCGCAGCGCCTTCCCGCTGCTCAAGTGGATGGAGAGATGGTGGGTCGAGGGCGCTTCATCATCAGCCGCCAAGCAGCAGCAGCAGCAGGCGGTGGAGGTCAGGAATCTGGACCAGCAGGCGGTGGAGGTCAGGAGTCTGGACCACATGCCAGGACCGTCGGTGGTCAGCTTCGCCTGGGATCTGTTCGCCAAACGGGGGCTGTCCAGGCTGCACCAGTTACAGGTAAGAAGAGATGACAGAGGATGTCCAACAGGGATTAAAACAATACTTTTTTTTTTTTTTTGCAATAGTTGTCTTTTTAGTATCAATATATTCTGCAACATAGTGGACTAAATCAGTGATGCACAAAGTGGGGGTCCTTGAGGGGGGTTCCAGGGGTCCCCTGCAAAAAAGGGGAATAATTTATTTTTCACTATAATTCCATCCATAAGTAACATGATGACAGGATGTATTTTGGTCATGGGTTACATACACTTTCTGTAATAACACATCTAAAAGCAAAAATCCTATCAGATGGGGAATCCTTGGACAGAATCTTATGAAATGGGGGTCCATGGTCTAATTTGTGTCAGGATGTGTGACTATTTTGGTCATAGGTTTCATACACTTTCTGTAATGAAACACCTAAAAGCAAAGATCGTTTCAAATTTGTGTCAGTTTAGGGTTCCTTGACGTGAAAAAGTTTGGGAACCACTGACTAAATGATAAAAATAATATATATATTGATACACAGGACATTCAAAAAGCACAGAATGAATGCATTACTATATTGAGATTCAAGGTGAGCACAGAGGAACTTTCCCCTTTCAGCATATATATACTGCCTTTTTACTAACATGTTTTGCACTATGGAACTGTGATGCTGGAAACTTGAATTTCCCTCGGGATCAATAAAGTTACTATTTATCTATCTATCTATCTATCTATCTATCTATCTATCTATGAATGTTAAAACAGCCTTCGAGTGCCAAACTCTGCAAAAAGCTCCAAGTGTAACAACAGGTATGGGTGGCTTAAGTATAATGTTCCCCTTGTAATGGTCTGTTAAACATTTTGTAAGTTAATTTAGCCATCAGTTATCAACATGTCTACCTAGTAGCGAAACAGATTTGGCTGATCAAAGTTATGTATCTTCAGTGAAAATCTAATCTAATCATTAGTAGATTAGAGTAGTGGTTCTCTACCAGGGGTCCTTGAGGGGGTCCCCAGCAAAAAGGGGAATATAATATATTGTCAATATAATTCCATCCATAAGTAAAAAATGATGACAGGATGTATGAATATTTTGGTCATGAGTTTCATACACTTTGTAATCGAAAATCAAAAATCCTATCAAATGGGGGTCCATGGTATAATTTGTGTCAGTTTAAGGGTCCTTGAAAAAGTTTGGGAACCACTGGACTAAATGATAAAAAATACTGATGCACAGGACGTTCAAAGGGAACAGAATGAATGCATTCCTGATAACATAATTGAGATTTAAAGGTGAGCACAGAGGAACTTTCGACCTTTCAGCAGATGCATGTTAAAACAGCCTTCTAGTGCCAAACTCTGCAAAAAGCTCCAAGTGTAACAACATGCAAAACACATCATTGAGTGGCTTAAATATAAGTTTCCCTTTTGAGACATCATGGTTTGTAAGTTAATTTAGCCATCAACATGTCTGCCAAGTAGAGAAAAAGACTTGGCTGATCAAAGTTATGTATCTTCAGGGAAAATCTAATCATGAGTAGATTAGAGCAGTGGTTCTCAACCAGGGGTCCGGGGACCCCCAGGGGTCCTTGAGGGAGTTCCAGGTGGTCCCCAGAAAAATGGAGAATAGATTATTTCCACTATTTAATTCAGTGAGTAAGAGTCAGTGACTATTCTGATCATAGGTTTCACTTCCTCCACGGGTATCTCCTCAATTGTGGTTGACAACTGTAGAATTCTGTTAATCATATCTAACAACAGGCATCTTTTCGATGGAGGTCCCTGAAGCGAAATATTATCAAATAGGGGTCTGTGACCTGATGTGAATCAGTTTAGGGGTCCTTGATACAAAAAAGGTTGAGAACCATTGGATTAGAGAAAGCCTGCATGTATCTTCAAGCTACATCTAAAGATGGAGACGATCACCTCACAGCCTGCAGTGTTTTCACAAGTTCCCCCCTCTCTCTCTCTCTCTCTCTCTCTTCTAGCTGGAAGGCGTGCAGCGGTACGGGCCCATGTGGAAGGCGAGCTTCGGCCCCATCTTGACAGTTCATGTGGCCGATCCAGCGCTCATTGAGCAGGTGCTGAGGCAGGAGGGCCAGCACCCCATGCGCTCTGACCTCTCCTCCTGGAAGGACTACAGGCAGCTCAGAGGACACCACTATGGACTCCTGACATCGTGAGTATCACTCTGACACTCCCTCTTCTCTCTCATTGACAGCAGTTGAACTCATTTCATTCATTAATATTAAGCCCTCTCACTGTTTTGCTGATTCAGAATGAAATAAAGTGAACGAAACCTTTTTAATTCAGCAGTTAAACACTCTTGAAAGCCTGATGTAGTACAGCTGATTTGTGTGAACTATACTAACACCAGTGTGTTACTCTGTGTGTGTTCCCAGTGAGGGGGAGGAGTGGCAGTCGGTGAGAAGCCTCCTGGGGAAGCACATGCTGCGCCCAAAAGCAGTCGAAGCTTACGATAAGACCCTGAACGGCGTGGTCAGCGACCTCGTTGCCAAACTTCGCTTTCGCAGGGGCTCCCAGGGCCTCGTCTCCGACATCGCCAGCGAGTTCTATCGCTTCGGCCTCGAGGGTAAGGTTTCATGTGGCCTTGAGGCGTGGCGGCATCATGCATCACTACAGGGTGTACCACACCGTGTAAACATTGGTAATTAGGGCCAGCCACATGCAGGGAGCAGCGTTATGTGACATTTTAAACATACATGCCTGTCAAAGCCTGTTGTGCCATCATCGATCAACACCAAGTAACCTTTAGGTTAGGTTAGGTTATCTTTATTGTCCCACGAGGGGAAATTTCTTTTGCATCCAGGGTTCACATAAAATCAGAATACAAAACACAACATCAACGACAGATCAACACAATAAAACACAGAGCTAGAGCAGCCAACTGGAAATTTGTACCAAGTACACATAAACAATTGTGCAAATGTGTAAGGGAAGTGCAAAACGTGCAGCCAGAGCGACGTGGAAAAAGTACTCATATCCTTTACTTAAGCAAAAGTATGCAATACAAAAATACTAATTTACAAGTAGAGAGAGAGTCCTGTATTTAAAGTTATTACCAGGAAAAGCAGAATGGCCTATTTCAGAGTATTATGTTATTATATATATATATTATGTTGGATAATTGCACCGATGCATTACAGTGTAAGCAGCATTAAATGCTGTAGTTTGTCAAGATGGAGCTGATTTAAACTACTTTACTACATACTTTTGAGTAGTTTAACCTATAACACTGCATCATATTCTATAAACAGATCATATGTTAAGTGCAGTTAATACCTACAGCTGTCAGATGAATGTAGCCCAGTAAAAAGTACAATATTTCCCCCTGAAATGTAGTGAAGTAGAAGTATATAGTAAAATGGAAATACTCAAGTAAAGTACAAGTTCCTCAAAATTGCACTTAAGCTCAGTACTTCAGTTGTACTTGTCTTAATTTAGGCCTAATACCAGCTCATAATAACCACTGTTTATTGAGTACTCCTCATTCCCCGCCTCAAGGCTCCTCGACAGAGATGAGAGCGCTACATTCATTCATGCACTTCTCCCAGATTTAACCCAGACTAAACACAGTCTCAGTCCAGTGACTGTGTGGTGACGTGCACAGCTCTCAAACGTTTACTCTGCCGTCATGTTGAGGGGTACCTGGGCCAACACTGTTGTTGAAAAGTGAAATGTTAACCATCAAAAGAAGCTTTAGTAGATGTGGTTTCATCTCCCTGTGCAGTTTGCGGTACATTCCTGTCAGCCCTCGTGCTGCTTCTTTCTCACCTCCTCATTTATCTTTCTTTTTTTTCTCTTTCTTTCTTTGACAGGCATTTCCTCGGTATTGTTTGAATCCAGAATCGGCTGCCTGGATGAGGTCGTCCCAGAAGAGACGGAGCGTTTCATCCAGTCGATCAACACCATGTTTGTGATGACGCTTCTCACCATGGCCATGCCCAAGTGGTTACACCAGCTGTTTCCTAAACCCTGGAACATCTTCTGTCAGTGCTGGGACTACATGTTTGACTTCGGTAGGTTCACTTCTCCTAATCATTTGAGGTCAGTGTCGACGTAGGAAAATGGAAGCCTTCTAAATATTAACTCTGATTTAGTATTTTACAAAAACACTGTTGAAAGTAAGAAAATTGGAAGATATAAAGAAAAAATATATAAAAATGAACATCAAATACATTTCTTAAAAAGCTGCATGAGCAGAGAAATTCACCAGTTTTTCAACAGTTCCTTTTACCACAGATCCTTTTATCCCTTATTAGACTGATCCTTCTATTGTTCTTATTCAGTCAGTTTATTTATTAGTTGGTCTAATTTACATCAGTAATTGTTTTAGGTCCTGTTTTCTATTTTTAGCTTACATATATTGTTGTGTGTTACTGTGTTTTATCTATGTTTTTATGTACAAGCTGCTCCAAACCAATTGCCCCTAGAGGCATTAATAAAGTTGTTTGAATTGAATTGAACGTGAAACCAAAACAAACATACTGCATGTCTTTCCACACTTTATGATTATTTTCCTTCCGCTCCTTCTCATTTCTTATTGGCTGTTGCTGGTTTCCACTCAGCGCTGGGTTATCGTCCCACTCCTCACTCTTCCAGTACGTTAAGACTCATCCAGATCTGAATCGAACATGTTTAAAATAATCGCTCTGGTGCAAACTGGATCAGGAAGCAGGAGATTAAAGTCTTTAACCCTCACGCACTGCAAGATCATCTGCGCTCTAAGTCTTAAACATCAAACTGTGGTTATAATAAACCTAATTCTCTAGTTGCTTTCCCCAAATTAAGAAAACAGAGATTGTGAGAAAGTCTAGTTTATGATGACTTTGCAATTAATACATGGTTTTTGGTACTTATTAAAGGAACAGTGTGTAACATTTCGGGGGATCTATTAGCAGAAATGGAATATAATGTTCATAACTATGTTTTCTTTAGTATATAATCACCTGAACCTAAGAATCGTTGTGTTTCCGTTAGCTTAGAATGAGCCCTTCATATCTACATAGGGAGCAGGTCCTCTTCACGGAGTCTGCCATGTTGCTCCGTCATGTTTCTACAGTAGCCCAGAACGGACAAACCAAACACTGACTCTAGAGAGAGCCTTTCGCATTTTTACGTTACCTGAAGGCCACCGTAGTTCTCTGACACGCTTGTGAAACTGCGATAACGTGAGCCACAGTGTACTAAACCGTGGCACCGCCAGCCGCTGTCCGACTTCCGTTGCTCCTAAAGTAGTGTTATTATGGTAAGGATGGCCTCCGAGCGAGGCGAACGGCGTTACCACGGTTTTGGACTCACGTTACCGCAGTCTTAGAAAGGGAGGAGTGAGCAGAGGGGCACTCAGTTGGTTGCACTCTGCAACCACACCACTAGATGTCGCCACATCCTACACACTGTACCTTTTAAGGAGGATAACTTGATATATCGCCCTACTAAAGCTCACGACTTTCTGCTGTGTCTCAACATCCTGCAAGCTCACTGTCATAATGGCCTCTCATCTCTGTGCTTCCAGCGAAAGGCCACATTGACCAGCGTCTGACGGCCGAAGCAGAGAAGGTT
The DNA here is from genome assembly GCA_916700995.1 of Hozukius guyotensis. Taxonomy (NCBI): domain Eukaryota; kingdom Metazoa; phylum Chordata; class Actinopteri; order Perciformes; family Sebastidae; genus Hozukius; species Hozukius guyotensis. Next base: position 87,072 of record CAKALU010010917.1, on the reverse strand, counting down.
GCCCGTGGAGAGAAGGTGGAGGGCCGTTATCTCACCTACTTCCTGTCGCGGACCGGGCTGCCCATGAAGACGGTCTACAGCAACGTCACCGAGCTGCTTCTCGCAGGAGTCGACACAGTAAGAATGATCACTCTGTCCCCTTCTACGCTGGATTCTGCCGTCGGTTCTCCCTGATTTATTTATTAACCTCTCGTGCACCCTGCCCGTCCTTTCAGATCTCCAGCACCATGTCCTGGTCGTTGTACGAGCTGTCACGTCACCCCGAGGTGCAGGCATCGCTGCGGGATGAGGTGCTGAGCGTGCTGGAAGGTCGAAGCATACCGGAGGCAGCAGATGTGGCCCGCATGCCTCTCCTGAAAGCCACAGTCAAAGAAGTGCTCAGGTACAACTCAAAAGATTTCAGTTCATTTCCTGAAGACAACTTTTTTTCAACTTTGAAGTTTGCTCATATTATTGAACTTTTGTTTTCCAGGTTGTACCCCGTTATTCCTGCCAATGCAAGAGTCATCACAGAGAAAGACATCCAGGTCGGAGGCTACCTCATCCCTAAAAATGTGAGTGTGTTGAGGGAATTAGCGCACTTTGAAATCATTCGTACTCTGTGATGGATTCTGTGAGGAGTCCTTCTTACTGGGCTAAATGTGAATGTTACACGTATCTGATAGTAAAATCTTTCCACTCAGACTCTGATCACCCTGTGCCACTTTGCAACATCACGGGATCCAGCGGTGTTTCCGAATCCAGATCAGTTCCAGCCCCATCGATGGCTGAACAAGGACCAGACTCACCACCCGTACGCCTCCGTACCGTTTGGCGTGGGAAAACGCAGCTGCATAGGTCGTCGTATCGCCGAGCTGGAGCTCTACCTCGCTCTCGCCAGGGTGAGTTGGCTGGACCTGATGTCATGTTTTTTTAAGACTTTGATATAGATAGGTAGTTTGTGATATGACCAGGAAGTAGGGCTGCAACTAACGATTATTTTCATTGTCTATTAATCTGCCGATTATTTTCTTGATTAATCGATTAGTTGTTTGGTCTATAAAAGGATGAAAAATGTCGATCAGGGTTTCCCAAAGCCCAAGATGACGTCCTCAAATGTCTTGTTTTGACCACAACTCAAAGATATTCAGTTTACTGTCATAGAGGAGTAAAGAAACCAGAAAATATTCACATTTAAGAAGCTGGAATCAGAGAATTTTGACTTTTTTTTCTTTAAAAAAATTACTCAAACTGATTAATCGTTTATCAAAATAGCTGGCAATTAATTTGATAGTTGACAACTAATCGATTAATCGTTGCAGCTACCAGGAAGACTCTTTTTTGTGGTTGAAAACTGTGTATATTCAGCAGTAATTGAATGTTTGGTTATCTGTTGAAAATCAGAACAGTTTTTAACAGTTTTAACCTCTCAGTCATTTAAAAATGTTTTATGTAACATGAAAAACAACATATATTCGTCTCAAGACATCGTAAACACATTCTATTACAGGCTGCATGTACACAGATTATTTGAATTAGTCAACAAATGCTTTAGATTGTTTCCGATTAAATACAGTTTGTCAGAAACGGCAGTGTTTCCGACAAATCCTCTTGCTGCATTTTTTCTCGGAAAAATGTAAGCGATGGGGATTTAAACTGTTGTGCAAATCCAGTTCCTGATGAATTAATTTGATTACTTAATCCAGGGATTTCAGTTAAGAGTCACGACCTAACACTTAGCACATGATGAGCACTTCTTTTTCATTTCAGTCACCCTGGACTAAATCTGTTTTCTCTGTTCACACACTAGATCCTCATAGAGTTCGATGTGAAGCCGGACCCAGAAGGGATTTCCGTGAAGCCCATGACACGGACGCTACTGGTTCCTGAAAATGTCATTAACCTCCAGTTTGTTGAACGATGACCCACTCTCCTGTGCTGATCTGTTACATGAGCGAGAACGCGAGTCTCTTCGCAGTAGAGAGCGCCCGCAGACGGGAGTTAACACAGGAGCCGTGAGCCGGTTGTACGCAGTTAGAGCGGACCTTCAACCTTCGACACGACAAAGGCCAAAGCCCTCCGTACCTGTAACCTAGTGTGTGTGGAGGATGACGTGAGGAGAAGGACAGAATGAATGAAGGATGAGCAGCGACAGCTCATCACTGAGGCTTTCCACTGGGAGCAGTGTAACTCCAAATGTAATACTGTGGGTTTTTTTTAGACTAAAATCACCATCAAGCACTTATTTGCACAGAAGCCAAGACTGACCAGTACGTTTCAATAGACAATCTTAAAGTGAGCGTGTTGTCCGTATTTGAAGCTGATTTTTTATTTTCGGGTAACCCCTTCCTGAATCTGATTATGACCTGTGATCGTCTGCACTCTTAGCTATATACAGCATTTCTTGTGTGTCCTGGTCGTGCAGATATTTCATTTAGTTTCCTGTATATAAGTCTGAGATACTCAGTTTGCCATAAATTACTCAAGAGTATTAGGAGAGTCTCAGACTGACACATGGAAACACTGTTTCTCCAGCTGTTGAGTGCTGCAGGAATGAGTCCTAAATGAGTTAGCATTTTAGCACTTCTGGTTCCCTCGTCTGGAAGTCAATGGGTTTTTAGTTGGATGCCTGAAATAAGGTCTGTGGTTAACACAAGCTGAAGAGATTTTAACATTATGTTCTACACTATAAAATACATCAATAAATAACCCTCTCTTGAATTTTGAAGCTTTTACGTTAAACTAACAAGTGGCTAAATGAGAGTTCTAAACGTCATCACGCCGACTCGTGCGCCTTTACAGCCTCATTGTGTATACTCGCACTCATGCAACTGTGGTGTAGTATGTTTATAGCCTAACGTTAGCTTTTTACTTCTGGCGATTGCATTTACACTTCAAAATTCATAAAAGTGGTGTTCATTTGTAAAGATTATCTTGCTGAACAAAATGTGTAAGTATCATAATTGTGTGTTTGCCACAGAGCTTATTTCTGCAATAATCCAAAACCCAAAGGAAAAATCCCATTGGCTTTAAATATACGTCATCCCTGGAGCACTCTATTCAGCTACTGTGAGAGTTTTATGTAGATATGATGTTGATCAAAGTTTATTTTGTTAGGTGCTTATGGTCAACTTTTAGTGACGGGTCCCTTTTTTACAAAACAAATGGCAGCTGTTGAAATGATTCCTGTGTAGGAATGCATGGTGCCACTCTGCACCCAGTCTTTGTCTGTATTGTCTTTAAAATGTAAATGTGTGCCATAGTTCAGCAGTGCAGCACAATGCAACTTCTTTAATTTGTTTTAAACCTTCTATGAGTGACATACCACCATTTTGTAAATGTAATAAGCTTCAGTATCTGAACTCTGTATTTATTCTAATTTAACACAAACTGTTACTGTAGAAGTCATTAAAAGTTTTCAAGTTGGACTTCTGCCTATTTGTTGATTTTTATTTGGCCAAACCAATGAGAATCCAAGTTTACGTCAACGATATCACCTGTTTCTTTGGTGTTAATGTGATGCCCACTTGTCTTGTTAACCAAAATAATTCCCCTCTGTCACAATTCAGTGTTTGCTTCATGCTCTAACACCATCAGCTGCATCAGATTAGATCTAACCGATCAGACGTGTGCTGTTGGTTTGACGCCGGTGACCAACCATCAGGCACGTAGGCAGTGATTTCTAAGAAATACAACACAGAGAATCAAAGTTCCTCCGTGACGTGACCATGTGGAGCTGTGGTAGAGCAGCTGTGGGTCGATAACTACTAATACCACACTGTGAAAATATGCCACTACACCTGCATACATGCACACACACACGTTATACTCTGCTGATTGACCCCTGACCTCCTAACTGTTTCTCAGACGTGATCCGGTCGGGCCCAGGGGGATCCACTCTTACTGACTCTCCTCAAGCTCACTGTCCTCCTCACTGTCAGAGGGAACGACGACCCCAACTGCTCCATCATGTTCCTTCTGCCCATAAAATGTTCTTGTGTACAGTAAAATAAAAACATTGACTATGGTCTTAATTATGATATTATCAATCAATCAATCAATCAAGCTTTATTTATATAGCACCTTTCAAACAAGTCAAATGCAATTCAAAGTGCTGTACATATGATTGGCAAAAATGTAGAATGTTAAAAATGGATTTAGAGACTAATGCACACCAAAACAACCAATATAAAAGTTCATTGAATAAGAAAGCAATAAAAGATGGGTATTTAAAATAATAAAAGATAAATAAAATACAAGAAAATAAAAACAAACAATAAAAATAAATACAAATTATGAAACTACACAGAATAAGCTGATTGTATTAAAATTTAATAAAACAGAATCAGCAATAAAATGTTGATTAAACAAAATATAGTAAAATAAACACTATAATGATGATGATAAATAAAATAAATATAAACAATAAAACCGTACAATTATAAAACACTACATAAAAGCCAGATCAAATAGATGGGTTTTTAGTTTACGTTTAAAGATATCAATATTTTCAGCTCCTCTCAGTTCCTCTGGAGGGTTGTTCCAGCGGCTGGGAGCGTAAAGGCTGAGCACACTTTAGCATGATATTGCTCGAACAAAAGTGGCCCAACTGCACAATGTTGCCCTGAGCAACCTACAAAACCCCCCCACAGTTTTAGTATAAATAAAAACAAAATAAATCTTTAAACAACCAAACATACCTCTTTACATACTAATGTAGGCTACATGCATATATATTTTTAGTTTTCTATAATACATCCATACATCCATGGTTCACGTATGTATTAATTAATATATCCAAATATTATATAATAGTTTGTTACCCGAGGGCAACACCATTATCCATAGAGCAGGGGTCAGCCACCTTTACTATCAAAAGAGCCATTTTAGGCAAAGAAAAAAAAGAAATATGTCTGGAGCCGCAAAACATTTGAGCATTGTGATGAAGGTAACACAGTTTATAGTCTAAGTATATAGTATATAAGTCTAATGCAGTGAGGGCC
>CAKALU010010917.1:42420-82070 GCA_916700995.1 Hozukius guyotensis | reverse complement strand
CATCCTCAAATGTCTTATGTCCGCAACTCAAAGATATTCAGTTTACTGTCATAGAGGAGTAAAGAAACCAGAAAATATTCACATTTAAGAAGCTGGAATCAAAGAATTTTTACCTTTTTTTTTTCTTAAAAATTACTCAAAGCGATTAATCGATTATCGAAATAGTTGATGATTAATTTAAGTAGTTGACAATCGATTAATTGTTACAGCTTTACTAATCATTTTCTGTTTGAGTTTCAGCACCAAGTAAAAGACAAGAGATTATATTGAAATCTGGTTCTGTATCAAATATATTTTACAGTGGTAACATGTATTCTCAGCAGTTTCATTTTGAATGAGACCAAAAAAAAAAAAAAGGCAAAATAATCACCTGTTCTTCTGTCAAAGTTCTTGTTGTTGATGATGATGCACTGGCCGATGCTGGGGAAGCTCAGGCTGTATCTGAAGCTGCTGTGGGTGCTGGGCTTGGCATCCACGTCCATGGAGCCAGAAGCAGACAAAGACAACTCTGACCTGGAGGGACAACAGAAAACATAACACTAGTCTTACTAATACTTTAAGTAAGTGTAAGACAGGGGTCAACAACCTTTACTATCAAAAGAGCCATTTTAGGCAAAAAAATAAAAATAAAAATCTGTCTGTAGCTGCAAAACATTAGAGCATTGTGATGAAGGTAACAGTTTATAGTCTAAGTATATAGTATATAAGTCTAATGCAGTGAGGGCCAAAGAGCAAATGTACTAGAGTATTAGGGCCACATTGAGGGAAAAAACATCTGAGATTACGAGAATAAAGTCATAACTTTACGAGAAAAAAAGTCGTAATATTACGAGAATAAAGTCATAACTTTACGGGAAAAAGTTGTAATATAACGAGAATAAAGTCATAACTTTATGAGAATAAAGTCATAATATTACGAGAATAAAGTCATAACTTTACGAGAAAAAAGTCTTAATATTACGAGAATAACTTAACTAGTCATAACTTTATGAGAAAAAACGAAAATAACACGTAAAATTACTACTTTATAATGTTCTGACTTTATTCTTATAATATTACGACTTTTTTTCTCGTAAACTTCTGACTTTATTCTCATAATATTATGACTTTTTTGATAAATAAAAATGAAAATATAAACAAAAAACAACAGTTATTCATTTCCATGTTCATAAATCCACAGGAAGCCACTGGAGAGGAGCTAAAGAGCCGCATGTTGCTTAGACCCCTGATTTAGAGGCATAAAGATGCTCCAGAGTCTCTCCAGTCCAGCAGGAGGCGCTGCTGTTCTGCGCCGTAAAGCGACCAACCGCCGTAAAAACCTCACAGGAAAAAAACAGACTAGCAGCTAGCTAATGCTAACCTGCTAACCTGCTAACAGGCATCATATGTCACATCCATGTAGCCAGTTAGCCATGTAGCTATCCACCGAGGTGTTTATAAAAGACTTATATAGATTATACAAACACCAGGTAACGGATCAGACACCACAGCGACGGAAAACTGCGAGGAAAGGTGAGTCACCAGACAGCGCAGCTAACGGTCACTGTAATGCTAATCAGCTAATGCTAGCGAACGTTGTGCTAGCTAAGCTAATGCAAGCTAGCCGATATAAACGAGCGTTATTCTGATCAAAGTAGGTTGACTAACCAAACACACTGCAGTGCAATATTGTCTGGACAAGCTATCTTGCTCGCAACACTTATTAATTTCATGTTAAATGTTACAGATTAGAGACAGAAGGAGAGGCACTGAGGCTAACATTACATGTAAACAAAGGCAGAGCTAAGTTCATTAGCCTGTCCATCCTCTGACTCACATAAACAAACACACAGATACTCCACATACAGAGCTGGTGGTCATTTTTCTTAACTTGCATTTATTAATTATTCTTCTTCTTCTTATTATTATTATTATTATTAATAATATAATATGCTATTTGTATTTATTTATGTATTTATTATTATTAAACAAATAAAACAACAAACACACAGCTGCTCCACATACAGAGTTGGTGGTAATATTTGTTAACTTGCATTTATTAATTATTATTATTATTATTATTATTAATATTATATAATATGCTATTTTTATTTATTTATTTATTATTAAATAAATAAAATAATAAATAAATACATAAACATTTGAAATACATTATTTATTTATAATAATACATTTTTTTTTTATATATTTAGTCATTTTTATATTTATTTATAATGCTTTATTCATTTATTCATCTGACATTCATAGACTCATGCGTGTGTGTATTACACCATGTGATTGTTTCTTAGATCAGGGGTGGATTAAACAGAGTTTATCCTTTGATATTGCAATATATTGTTATTAATTGTTTTTTTGTATTTGTTTGTTTGTTTTATTGACACAACAAACATGAATTACTTCTTTTTTGTTTTCTTCCATTTACATGCATGTTCTTTTTAAATATCTATATATTTTAATTTGCTTTATGAATTGTATATATATATATATATATATATACATATATGTTTTTGTTTTTATTTTGTTCTTTTTGTATTTTTATTTATTATTTAATTGACGCTTTTGGCAATATTGTTCACCTGACAGTCATGATCAATAAAGCAAATTGAATTGAATTGAAGTAACATTGTGGATACACTACTTTAATTTTAGGTGTAAATCCGTCTGTCTGGTTATAACTTTGACGCTATGTTTCCTATTACGAGTTAACGTAAAGATGTAACGTTAATATCATGCTGTCATACAGGGTTGTTAAGATTAATATATTCCTAATTTATTTACTGAGTACCCATTAGAGTCCAATAAAAAAAGCTTATCAATGTGAGATACTCCTGTAGTACACAGACCTCCTGCTCACCTCAACAACCTTTACTGCTCTTTCAAAAGAGATCAAACTGCTGTTGGATTGTAATTACTGTTTACAACCTGTAAGATGAGTTTGTTGAGTTTGCCCCAGCTCTCCAAAAACACAAAAATCTGAATTTTCAACTCAAATGTAAAATCTGTCCTTCTTTATGGCTGTGAAACCTGGAAAACCACAAACACGATCACCAACAAACTGCAAGTGTTCACTAACAACTGCCTCCGATACATACTGAGGATATGGTGGCCCAGAAAAATTACAAATACAGACCTGTGGAAACAGTCAAACCAGGAGCGAATCAACAAAGAAATCAAAAGGAGAAAGTGGAGATGGATCGGGCATACACTCAGAAAACAAGAAACAAACATAGCAAGACAAACTCTGGAATACAACCCACAAGGAAAGAGGAAGCCAGGGAGACCAAAAACCAACTGGAGACAGTCCACGCTCGACGAGCTAAATAAGATCGGGACCTCCTGGCAGGAAGCAAAGACCACTGCACAGAAGAGAGTTAGGTGGAGATCCATGGTGGATGCCCTATGCTCCCAAGGGGGCCAAGAGGATTAAGAAGAAGAAGAAGAACCTGTAAGATAAAGTTTGTGCTCCTTAGAAACTGCAACTCTGTGGAGTAGTGCCATAGAAAGGATGTCTGGTCTCACCATGTCTTTAGTTATGCTACTCTGACCTGAGAGATGTGAGAGGATTATTTCCTGATGTGTTTCATGTTATCGTTGAACAGATGCAATCGGGTGACCCTGTGGTTGGTGCACCGATGGCAGTAGCTGGTGCTCAGAGTCGGTCAGAGGACGAAGAGTCACTTGGAGTAAAAGATGTGAAAAGGACGGCAACACAAGCGTTTGGCAGTGGTGTTCCCAAGCGCAGAAGTTCCTCCAGGTTTGAGTTATACTCTTGTATATTGCATTATTCCATCAGAATAATCAATACATTTTTATTTTGAATTCTTGTTTAATGCTGCTATGAATATTTTACGGTGTTTTTCTGTGGTGCTCAATACTGTCCTAAGGTCAATAAAGAGGAAGAAGTTTGATGATGAATTGGTGGAGAGCAGTCTCGTGAAGTCGTCCAGTAGAGTCAAAGGCCCTCCTGTCATAGAGCCTGTCCGCTGTTCAGGGAGCGAACCTTCATCTAGCGAGAAAAAAAAGGTACAAAAGACCTAAACCCCCACATTCTTGAAGAATCTCATAGCAAAGATGATGAGCTTACAGACGTTTGATGGATATTTTCTGTGCCTTTATGTGACTGTCAGGTGACAAAATCAGGAACCTCTCTCACACTGCCTCTCAGCATGGTAGTAAACCCTGCACCCATCACTAAAAGAGTCAAGAAAAGCAAGCAGCCTCTACATATTACTAAAGACTTGGGAAGATGGAAACCCACTGATGACCTGCTACTTATAAATGCAGTGTTGCAGGTGAGTAGTATAAAAGTTAAAATCATTGTCCGAAAGGATGGATAATTTTTAGGAATTAATGTGACCAGTTTGTCTGTGTGAGTCATGTTGACATTTCTAATGAGTCTGTATTTGTGTCTAGACCACAGACCTAACCTCTGTTCATTTGGGGGTCAAGTTCAGCTGTCGTTTCACGTTGCGGGAAATTAAAGAGAGGTGGTACGCTCTTCTCTACGATCCTGTCATCTCAAAGTAAGAAGGGACCTACCCGACAGCAGCTTTACCTTCCCCTCCAAGTTTCTATATTGGTTACCCATTTAGGAGATTAAATTCTCTCTGTTGTCTCTCTGTTTAGGCTGGCATGGCAGGCCATGCGTCAGCTTCACCCAGAAGCCATTGCAGCAATCCAAAGCAAAGCTCTCTTCAGTCAGGCTGAGGAGGCACTGCTGGCTAAGATTGGTTCAGTAAGTGAAACATAAAATATCAAACAATCTAATCAGTTTAAAGTTACTGTACCGTAGCATACTTGTTAAATGTACACATTTGACTGCTGTATTCACAAGTGGTTTTGTTTTACATTCGTCATCAAACAGACTAGTCAGCCCAAACTGGATGTATTCCAGGAGCTTCTGAGCAAACACCCCGGTGTCTTTCACCCATCTCGCACCCCCAAGAGCCTGCTGGTACACTGGCAGCTGCTGAAGCAGTACTACCTACTGGATGACCAGAGCGGTAAGTTGAGTTGCCTACACATTTATACCAATATAACTTCAAAGCATTTAGTAGTTGTATTTGGGCAAATTGAAAAAATGCCTTATGTTCTCGGATGCACATCAAATTATGAATAAACTTGTGAGACTTAGGGGGCTTTCACAAGCCAACATTTAGACAGTTTTAATCAAACTCTGGTGCGGTTCGTTTGGGCAGTTGTGAACTTAGCGCAACGAACCAAAACACAGGCTGCCTGTGCGGGCATTTGTTGAGATGGCCGAAGACAATTTACAAAATATGATAGATAAAGTCCATAAAAACAGTGACGTTTATAAAGTCATTCAAGATAACTTTAAAAAATTGACTATGCTTCTCTGAAATGAATATTTAAATAGTCATATAAAGTAAAAACTTAAGTGTGAGTCCTTAGTGTGATATGAGGAATCCCTGGGTGTTGTTTTCCTAGATAAAGGGATGAGCGTTGAACAGTTCTGTTTGTAATTGTCTTGTTGGCTTTGATTGTGTGTTGCAGTCCAGCCTCTCCCTAAAGGTGACCAGGTCCTCAACTTCTCTGATGCTGAGCAGATGGTCGATGATGTAAAGTTAAAGTAAGATGGTCTTTCATTTTGCAGTATTCATGTCATGTGTTTCTTGCTGATAAGAAAGTATTTTATTATCTTCTATTGTAATTTTCAACGCAGATACATTTTTCTGTTTCTTTTCACACAGGGAGAGTAGAGATGAGGTGTTGGAACATGGTGAGAAATTGGATTATGAATACAATTCATCTTGCACAGCATAAATTAAATCTTTGATAATCTTGATATTGCTTACATAAATATCCTTACCTATGATTTACCTTTGTTTGTACATTCAGAGCTGATGATTTCCGATCGTCACCAAAAAAGAGAGATCAGACAACTGGAGCAGGAGTTGCCTCGTTGGCAGGTCCTCGTGGACAGTATTACAGGTATGTAAACTGTTCACTCACTAAGCACTAGCAGATGGCTTTTATAGGTATATTTCTTTTGAGAAATCCAGTTTAGTGGAACTAATTTGTGTTTGTGTCACCAGGGATGAGCATGCCTGACTTTGACAACCAGACTCTGGCAGCGTTACGAGGAAGAATGGTACGCTACCTCATGAGATCACGAGAGGTAAGAAATCATTCAGAAACAGTTGTTACAGATGAGCAATGTTAGATATTATGTTTATGACAAGGAAACGGTGAGAGGAATTTCCTATCTGCAAAGATGTATTCTCGCTATGATGCTAATGATCTAGTTATTCCTGTTCACACAGATTACGTTGGGCAGGGCAACCAAGGACAAACCAATAGATGTAGATCTATCGCTAGAGGGACCTGCCTGGAAAATATCAAGAAAACAAGGTGAATAAACTCATACGCTGTCAGGTTGCAACGTGACATACAAAACAATGTTTTAAAATAACAGAATTAAGTGAAACATTCCCACAATTTAAGTTTTTTGAGCATTTGAACTATGGTTTACTTATATAATATGTTTTACATTTTTTGAGATTATTTAGCCTAATGATTACCACATACAGTATGTTCTATTTTTTAAAGTCAACACAACACTGTCAGTCACCCCATTTGTATTTGGCCAAGACCTGCATTGAACATAAATATGTGACATTTGAGTAATGCAGGCTTGTGTAAAGTAAGCGTGGATATTGCAACTGAAACACAAATGAATATAGCTCGTCGCAGGCCCCCAATTGCATTTTCAACCAAAGGAACCAAGGTCTAGACTTTACTTCTGCTGTAGTTCCTACAAAATGTCCCTGCTCTGGGTGTAGTACTCTCCTGGAACGTGGCTAATTCTTCACAGCATTCTGGTCGTGGGAATATATATTTATTGTGCTTTGTTTCATCTTATAACAGCTTAGCTGCTGCTTTGGCCTCAGCAAGTTATGGAAACGAAACCTGTGCAAGTTGCATTAGAGTGTCACAATCATTTTTTGTATCATCGTTTGTATCTCAAAAGGTTAAGGCCTTTAATAGTTTTGAACAGTTGATTTTATACCTGTATATTTATTTTCTTGATTTATTTTCATATTAAAGGGATAGTTCGGGTGTTTTTGAAGTGGGGTTGTATGAGGTACTTATCCATAGTCAGTGTATTACCTACAGTAGATGACGGTCGGCACACCCCCAGTTTGGAGAAACAGACAGGAGTTACCGCACGGGAGCAAAGCTATATAGTGCTGTGGATGGGGTCGCCAGCAAAATGTATTTTAGTCACCTAGAAGAGAGGCCCATCTAAAAAAACAATATTGTACGCTGTATTTTAAATATTTTCACAGCTTTACGACGGAGAACTGAAGCCGTTGTATCCATCTATGCTCTCGCCAAAGCCACCAGACTCCCTTGAAAAAACCTGTAATTTTACCTCGCAGACACAAATAAACTCACGATCAAGGCCGCGGTAAACCCGCCATTCTCGTGTTCTGCAAGGGAAAATTAAATGGAGTCTGGTTGCTTTGGCGAGAGCATGGATAACGGCTTCAGTTCCCCGTCGTAAACATAGACTGTATAGCTGTCTCACTGCAAGGTAAACCGGCGAAAATATTCAAAATATAGCGTACGGTTAAACTGATACAGGTTTTTTTAGGCGGGCCTTTATTTTAGGTGCTAAAATAGGTTTTGCTGGCAGCCCCGTCCACAGCAGTACATTACTTTGCTCCCGTGCGGTAACTCTTCTTCTCCAAGCTGGGGGCGTGCCGACCGTCATCTACTGTAGGTAATACACTGACTATCGATAAGTTTCTCATACAACCCCACTCCAAAACACCTTTAAATCCCTTTAAAACTTAGTAATTGTTTCAATTGGCATCAATTGATCCTCTCTAATGTTGCTGAAAGTGACCCAAACTACTAATTATCAGTCAATAATATTGATGTATTTTTTAAACTAATTATCATATCATATTGATGTCTACAGGAATTATTAAATTGAAGAATAATGGAGATTTCTTCATCGCCAATGAGGGCAGACGACCCATCTACATAGATGGCAGACCGGTCCTGTCGGGCAACAAGTGGAAACTCAACAACAACTCAGTGGTGGAGGTGTGTGGAGGGTGTCAACCATGATCTATCTGAGTGGTACTGAGTGAGACATGGCCCTAACACTAACATACTGTATCTGTCTCTTCAGATTGCAGGTCTTCGCTTTGTGTTTCTCATTAACCTGGAACTCATCTCACTTATAAAAGCTGAAGCAGCCAAGATGACGCCGCAGTGAATGTCAGCCATCCGGCAGAAGAACATACTGGACGCAAACTGGCAGGCGATCCGATCCGGTCAGTCCTGCTATGTCCAACAGTGGTTAACAGTTTATCTCATGAAGCGCAGTAGTACCACGAATCAGACCGACAACGGCCACATTAACCTGAAATGTGAATTCTAAACAGACTACAGCTCAATCCTGGAGAAAGGTAGTAACAAATGTTACTTGTTGTTTGGACAGTTTCCATGTTGTAATGTAGACACGTTTTTTTTTTTTCCTCAATTTTTTCAGAATATTGTATTTAAATTCTGTAGTAAAGCTTTTTCAAAATATTAAACTTGTATACACGCTGTTCTGAAGTTCTGAAGTTCTGAGTCCAATCTGCAAAAAAATGAAATACATGGAGATGTGTGAAAAGGACTTTAGATATCATTTGGCTTGTTATCTGTGGCCCGAATCTCTCATAGTATATCTTTTAATATGAGAATATTTATATGCTATGAAAGGTTTGTCCATATCTTCTTTTACTAGAATGATTGATCAGTTAGAAATCAGAAAATGGTAACAGGAACAGTATGTCTCAGACACTTGACCACAGAGGACCAGTGAGCTACTTCCTACACTTACATAAGCAGGTAACTCACCTCTTGAATGACTCGCATATGAACCAGCAATGGATTAATAGAAAAGTAAAACGTGATGTGTTTAGTGCTTTTGGATCTTGTTATCAATGTTCTTAAACCTCACATACTGTCACATCTAGTAAATATTGATGCATCAGCTATAAATTATTTTGAAAAGACTTCACTAAACTAGAACAGTTTGGTGTAAATAGATCACTTTGTTATCAAGGTGGGGATGGGGAACGAATGGGGGGGAAACTGTCTGTTTCTGATTTTATTTATGTTTTTCATCATCAAACACTGAAACAAAATCACAGCGAAATGTTCAGAAATCTCTGTAGCATATGACAGGGATGTGGGAGAACTACTTACTTGAGGGAAAATGTTATATTAATACGCAGGTAAAACTTTTTTTTTTGCATATTCTTTTAAAACCAGTGACCAAAACATACAAAAGATAATACAAGTAATTTGAATAAATATTGAAATCAAAGGCAAGCAAGAATTGGTAAAAGTACTGCATAACTTTAGATCTTGACTGTTTATTGCAGCAGTGTTGATTCTGTACACTTTGCCAACAGGTAGTGCTAGAGAGCCCAGTATGCACATACAATGTAAGTGACAGGTTTTCTCTACAATAGAAGCAAATACTCAACATATTTTGAACAGTACTATTCTGAGATGTATTTCTAATACTTCTGATCAGGCTGAAATACTGATCACCTATCTCATGGCAGGTGGTTACACTTTAAAAACTAAAAAAAAGCATCCATATAAGATGCAATAACTACACTTGGTTAGGGGAAATCTTTCTGGCATTTACAGCTCTAATACATGAATAGATTGCACCCAACTGCATACCATTTTCCTTAGACAAATATGTATTTAAGGTGTGTGCGGAGTGTGATTGTGACCTGATGTAGAAATGTCAGACAGATCTGTCCCATAACTTGTTTTTCCTGTAAAATGTTTCACTGATTAACAGGATGTTCTGGTCCATTTCACAAAGTGTACTTCACTGACATGAAGGTGTCAGGTGGAAATAAGGACACTGGACAATCTAAACGACCACAGAAATGACCTGGATAACTTAGGGCATGTGTAAAAAAAAAAAAAAAATCTACCAGGGATGTTGGAAATACCGTCATCAAAACACAGACAGTGCAGTCCAGTGGATCTGTTGTTGCCATGGAAACTCCATTCTAACCCACAGGTTATGTTTTTACTGGATTCTCCAAACATGGCACGGCTCACACAAGCAAAGTTTAGACAAGAGAAACAGACAATCCTCAGCCACATTTTACACAACAGTGGTCAAAACTAGATATACACTTCTTTTGTAACATTCTGCTTCTCAAATATGTGTCGTTTCAGGTTAGTAGTTGTAAATGCCTGAAAAATGTTGCATTGAAAGAGAAGAAACTTTTAACTTTAATGAATAAATACTGTTTTTTTAAAGAGCATATTTACTGTACTGTAAAAAAAAAAAAACACCATCACCAAGTAGAGCAGAAACAGCTGCTTGTATTATACAGCTGGTGTGATTAAGATGAACTCCTTAATGACACAAACCAGTAAGAGAACACTGTTCACTGGTGGAAATGGGGCAAAGGATTACTAGGTTTCTCACACAAAAAATAGAACTAGAAAAAAAGCAAAAGCAAAGCAAAAGAGAAAGAATTGCACACGTGGTGATCTCTGTGAGAAAGAAACAGAAAGTAATGGGGTTTATGGGAAATGTTGGTTTTAATTTTGAGAAACAATGTAAAATACAGTTTATCAACCATTAGTCTCAAATAGGCTTATTCTTTGATTTCTTCCCAAGGCTTCACAATTCAAAAAAACTTTATTATGTTTATGTAACAACAGTTAAAATTATCTAATTACACACAACACCAGTTTAATTTTGTTGCTGCTGATTTAGTATTGTTATTGTTATTTTCAACGTTTCCACACACACACCTGGTGAAGTTGTAATATATCAGAATCAGAAATACTTTATTGATCCCCGGGGGATCAGTTACAGTTGCTCTTATATAAACATATAGAAATGTAAGAAAATAGAAATAAAAGAGTAAGTAACATGTGAATGATGTACGTAATGCTATAACACATAACACAATATTATGTAGAGAAATATAAGTAATACAAATGAGGATATGAAATTAGAATATAAGAAATATGGAAAAATATGTGCATTAAAGACATATAATATATGACTTATAACCACATACACACACACACACACACCCCTATCTACGGACCTGCAGTTGACTGGAACAATAAAGTGTCCTGATAAAGACTTCCTCTTTAACTCCAGCTGATAAGGGATGCCAGCCAGCAAGACTACAGAGGGTCTACTTTGACTTCAACAAATAAAATAAATCAAATTAAAAAGATGCTTCTTCAGATGATAAGAAACACTCACTGCAGATTTTCTACAGTATTTTCCACTTTCTTTCCTTTCAGAGGGCAAACTAGAAGAAGACATCTACACCCCCCCTTGCAAGCAGACTGTTCATGCTGCTTTTGCATTTGGTCTGTCTGATATCATCAGGGTGTCTGATTTGAGTCTGTCTGTCTGTCTGTCATGCAGGTTCTATGCTCGACTACACCACGTTCTGCAGCCCAGCTGTTGCTTTATACAATATTCCCTTATCTGCTGCCATGTCATGTGTTTTATTCAACCCTTCCCCTCTGCATGTTTACCATGTAAACTAAGGTGCGTTCAGGGTTCGCTCAGAGAGTTCATACCTGGAAGAGACAGAGAGTTTGAAAAAACAGTAAGATATGCTGGAGCATGTCTGTATTAACCTACAGGAAAGCCCTGGGGCAAAAATGTACCGTGGTGGTACATATTTTGATCGGTGCATATTCCCAAACAAATTAAATCAAATTACCACATGACAACTGACACCTTGGGGATTTCAGGACTCTTGAGGCCTTTTAAACTTGCAGTAGGCAGAATGTTTTTGGCATCATTGGGCAAAAAAATCCATAATAACCTTTCAACATATTGTAATTCAAGTGTTCTGAGAGAAAACTAGACTTCTGCACCTCCTCATGGCTCTGTTTTCAGGCTTTAAAAAGTCTAGCCTGTGACGGGGACTTTGACCAATCACAGGTCATTTCAGAAAGAGAGAGAGCGTTCCTATTGGCTGTGCTCCGGCTGGTGGGCGGTGCTTGGTATTTCCTCAACTCTTCTCAACATGGCTGCCGGGTCACAAACTTTCTAATTTTACAGCTAAACAGTACACTACAAGATGTTTCTGAAAACATTTGAGGCGAGAAATAGGCATTACAGTAACAGAATATTGATTCATATTTGATCAGCTCTGCCTAGTTTGACTGTTTGATCGGAGTTTGCGAGTGATTGACAGCTGCTCAGAGACGGCAAGGCTCCAGCTCGGCTCTGATTGGTTGTTTTCCTCCGATCTGAAATCTTGCAGATGCCATTAGGAGCACCGGTGGGCACGGAGGCACATGATGTCTTTTTCAGATTACCTGTCTCATGCACTACTATCAGGATATAGTGACCATTTAAAGGGACTGTTTGTAACTTCTTACACATATAAATCAAGCCGGGTCGGTGACCCATGCGCGCTCGCGTGTGGCAACGCTGTTCAGACTCAGACTTCAACACAAACTACATGGAAGCACCAAAACCAGAAAGCTATATCTAGTGAAGCCCGTCTGTTAAACAGTGTTGGCCGTGGTCGGAGGACGCGGGGGAGACCGTAGCTTTGGTCTCCAGGGCTGGAGTCTCTGCTGTACTCTGCTCCTCTGCTCCTCTGCCTGCCTGCCTTCACTCAGCTCGCTCCACCTCACGTGCCTGCGGGCACACTACACACTGCAGAAGAGTTAGTTTAGCTCTGAGAATATCTAGTAAATGTACAGTGGACGTTTGTGCAGAAATAACTGCTGCAGCTCCTCCAGACCAACAGAGGTTTTCCGTGTCTTGTGAAGTGACGGGGCTCCGCAGCGAGAAATATCCGACCGAGTGCCGGATCACTAGGATCAGCACTGATTCATGGAGAGACCTTTGTCTGGTCAGCTTATATTACTGCCAAGCAGGTGAAATATAGAGTGATATTGTGGTTTTAGCTGACGTGTGTTGCCTCACTGTTTTGACGGATGCTCGCTCACATTCAGGTAGCGCGTTCACACGGGCGAGCGCGAGCAACAGGACACCGACTTTCGTTGACTTAACGGCCACAGGTGTCGCTGTTACAACCAATTTCTGATTCTTACAAACAGTCCCTTTAAAAAAAAAACTTTTTAAAATCATATTTGCTCCAATTCTACTCACTGCAGCTTTAGTAGACACTGGTACAGGTTCAGGACTTTCTACTACTACTTGTACGACTTTCTAATAAGCCATCCTTAATGGTCCTTTAATGTAATGCAGCTATAGATAATAATTAACAACAGCTTAATCATTTGCAGCAGTAGGAAGTTTCAGTTGTTAGATTTCTCGTTACCGGTGTTCATCAATAAATTAGTTAAATCTTCTTCTTAAGACAACACTGAAGCAAACAACTCATCATCAAGTGTTAAAGTAAGTTTTGAAGTCCTTTGAGATCATTATTTTATGCGGGTTTATAGGGTTTTTCATCTGCCTCGCCTGTACTGTAGAAACGCTCTGGTGGTTGCCGACATTAACGAGTTTGTCTTGAACGCCTCTCGGTCGGTCAACTGGTGTTTGTGTAACGTTCAGACCTGAGAGAGCAACGTGTTTACACCGGTTTACCTCTTCCGTTGAGAGCATCATCGAGTACAAGCAGGCGGACTGACACCACAGAAGTGAGTCGGTTTGGTTTATATGAACAAACAGACACTAATGTTAACGTTTCTTCTGTTTATATAGCATATTAGTATGTGAATATAGTTGGTGAAGTCGCTATCAGCTGCTTTAGCTAGCTGAGTTAGCCACATTGA
The DNA here is from genome assembly GCA_916700995.1 of Hozukius guyotensis. Lineage (NCBI taxonomy): Eukaryota > Metazoa > Chordata > Actinopteri > Perciformes > Sebastidae > Hozukius > Hozukius guyotensis. The sequence continues at coordinate 68,273 of CAKALU010010917.1, read as the reverse complement.
GGATGGTGATGATGATGTCAGTGTGTTAGCTAACGTTGTGTTTGCTCTTTCGATTCGTTATTTAAGATTTAAATTGACTCTTAAATGTGTAAAACCTCGGTGCTTGCCCTCACTGTGAATGTGAAGCTAACATGTACAGTATGTCAGAGAGGAAAACTGATTTATTAGGATTGATTGTGATCCTACAAGGCTACTAACGTTACTAACGTTACTAAGGTTACTAACGTTACTAAGGCTACTAAGGTTACTAAGGTTACTAACGAATAGAATAGAAAGCTTTATTGTTATTGTATTAAATACAACGAGATTCACAGTTGCCACTTCTGGTCAGTGCTTTAAAACAAATACTTGACAAGACTAAACGAGGCAGATAAAACATATAACAGGTAAAACACACAGTTATAAAGCAAATAAAACAGGTAAAGTAGATGTAATAAATAAATAAATATAAACAGAAGTGTTACACTAGAGGTAAAAAATATAAAAAATAGATGTGATGTAAACAGAGGTAATTGCACTTGAGGTGTATATTGCATCAAGGATATATTGCACAGACAAATGTATTTCACATTCAGTGTATTCATTAATTACTAAGGTTACTAAGGTTAGAATAGAATAGAAAGCTTTATTGTCATTGTATTAAATACAACGAGATTCACAGTTGCCACTTCTGGTCAGTGCTTTAAAACAAATTACAAATACAAAAACAGCATTACAGACAAAACAGCATTACATAACAAACATACACTGCAAATACACAGATACAGACAGCTTGCTCACCATCTTCCACCCAGACCCCCATCAGCCCTCTGCTGTAAGCAGACCTGATCCAGATGACCTGAGAGGTCTGGATGGTTCATAACATAGCAGAAGTTCAGTACTTCACAGAGGAGTGTTGTAACCATATAGCTAGTCCTTGTCCACTAACCACAGGTTGGACACCTCATACAATTGCTAATTGAATTCAAATGAACAAAGGCAAGGTAAATGTTACAGCATATTCTGAAATATCAGGTTTTAATTGTTCTCTAAACCCAATATTATCCAATGAAATTAAAAGTAGTAATTTATGTTGATATTACTGAAACATAATTGTGACACTGGTGTTAGAATTAACTCTATCTGGTATTTATTTACTATTTACTTTTTTGTGAACATGTGAGTTATTCCTGTGTTGTTTCTGAGTTGGCACATTGAGCAACAGTTGGAGGAGATTGGCCTTTTCTCCCACTAAACTCCAGGAATTTACGAAGTGTTTGTCTGGCTGCTGGCAGGCTTGCTGCCTCTGTGAAAGCTAGTTAGCAGATAACCCTGAGTAATCTTTAGAGCCACTGTTGACCGTGATAAGATACGGTGTAATTGATTGATAAAGCAGAGCTCCTTCACTATGTGTGTCACTGTCTGTGTGACCTATGAGTAATGCTTTTTTTTTGTTCACCACATAACTTACAACACATTTTTTAAAATGATTTACTTGTTTTCTTTTCCAAGGAAAGTTTGTGCTTCTAATTTTGCTCAGAGTAGGGCTCTTCCAAATACCATTTTTTGGGCTTCGAAGCTTCGGTGAGAAATATTCGAAGGTATTTGAAGCTTTGCTTCATGGCGCGGTGCAGCAGGCTGACATGTTCTTCTGTCTGTCTGTCTCCATCTCCAGCGTTTCAGTGTCCGGGACAGTGCTGCTGCCGCACTACATACACACACCTCTACACACAACAAACACCGATATCCATATAAGAATAACTAATAATAATTCATGTTGAATATGAATAATGTTGTGGGATTATTCCTTATGCAATGGAATAATAAAGGCTGCCTTCTGTGTGGAGTTTGCATGTTTTCCTCCCACAGTCCAAAGACATGCAGGTTAGGTTAATTGTTGACTTTAATTTGCCCGTAGGTGTGTGAATGTGAGCGTGAATGGTTGTCTGTCTCTATGTGTCAGCCCTGTGATAGTCTGGCGACCTGTCCAGGGTGTACCCCGCCTCCACCCAATGTCAGCTGGGATCAGCTCCAGCCCCCCGCGACCCTGAACAGGAGAAGCGGTTATAGATAATGGATGGATGGATTATTATTATTTCATGGTCTATTTTGGGACTTATACATTATTATTTCATACTTATATATAAACAAAATACAGATTTGGAGGTCAAATACCATGGCAACGGTCAAAGCTTCAAAGCATTCGGGTCAGCTTTAGGTCGGAGGGTCCAATGATCTGTATTAGAGGTCGACCAATAGTGGATTTTTAAAAGCCGATATAATAACGACTGTTAGTAAAACGTCATATCTGTGCCTAGTACCTCTAATCTCTATACTTTATCCTTCCTGTAAGTCAGTCACAGATCTTTCCTTGTAAAGCAGCCCTACCCAAAGAGGTTTTCCAAAGCTTCCTTGATTCAGGCTGGAGTCATAACTTTCTTCCTTTATTGCCAAAGTGTCAAGGTATTGTCAACAGAAGAAGACAAAGTCCTCCAATTAAATGGCAATATGTTTCAAACTTGATTTACTATAATGGAGTTACACATGTACTGACATTTCTGTGGTTAGAGAGCAGTGAAGAACAGTCTTCTTCTTCTTCTTCTCTGTTCACTCCCCCTGAGCTGGTTGGCTCCTGTTGAAGGTTGAAATAGCTGCTGGTTGGTTAGTTCAGTAGGAGTGTAAGGGGTTAAGGGTTCAGTTGGTCATTTTAACAGGACCACATGTTGGCTGTAAAGAAAAGCGGGTTTTGGTAATTTATGCTGAAAATAACTGTTTATCAGACTGTACGAAGCCTTCAGATAAAACATCCTGCTCTCAACAGCATGTTTGTTTTCACCAGCATGTTACGCTCACTGTGTCCCAACACTGCAGTGACAGAGCCGGTATTCAGTCGGACTGTTCCAGGTCTTTGCAAGCAGATCTTAACTTGTACAATTTGTACATTCCTCTAGTCAGACCTGATCTACCGTATTTTCTAATTCAGTGTTTATTTCAAACACCTCAGTGGGTTATATTAAGTATTAGTTATATGCAGATATAAACTAACTTTTACCATATCATAAACAGACATTATCCATTAATTTGCTAAATAAATCCATCAATTTGTCAAATACTTACAGTGTGAATTGTGCCATGTGGTTTACATGAACATCTAACTCATAAAAGAAACGTTTTACAATAGAGAATGAATGGATATAGATCCATTAAAACGCCTCAATTAGCTGCAGCTCAATCAAGCTACGTCCCACATGGTAACAGATAGCTAGCAAAACTCTGTACTTTGCTACTTTGGCTACTATCTGCTGGTTAACTGAAATATCAATCAATCAATCAATCAATCCATCCATCCATCCATCCATCCATCCATCCATCCATCCATCCATCCATCCATCCATCCATCCATCCATCCATCCATTATCTGTAACCGCTTATCCTATTCAGGGTTGCGTGGGGCTGGAGCCGATCCCAGCTGACATAGGGCAAAGGCTGGGTACACCCTGGACAGATCGCCAGACTATCACAGTGAATACCAAATAATAAATATAAAACATATTCACTCTAGTAATATAATCAAAACTTAGGTGAAGGTATGTAGTCCTTTGGCTCAGACAGTACAGTAGTGTGGGCTGCACATGTGATGGGAAAATGCACTGTCCATGCAGAGGGTTGTAAAAATTATTAGTGAAATCCATTTAACGGGATGCTGGCAAATTATCTGTACATGTGATGGAATACTGCGCTGAATGCAATGCATGGTTACAATTCAATTAAACGGACATACTTTTAACCAAAACATGCCATAAGATGCTTTTCAAATTGAAATTGTGCTAAAAAATCCCCAAATTCCAGAGCTTAACTTCCCTTGGAAATTTACCGGAAGCTTTTCGATCCTTTCAAGCATGCCAAAAATCTTGGGAACCACTGCTCTAGATAAACCGCACACTTTTCTAAAGGTCAGACTGACACACTAATCATAAGGAGTTAATCTATCAGCCACTGCAGCCTTAGGATGGTCGTCATTTTCATCCCAACCCAGAGATCCCGTTGAATATTGAGTACAATTGTAGACAGCAAAACTAACAAAGTTCAACACAAACAGGCCACGTCGGGGGCATCACGTCATTAGATGCAGGTTAATTGACGCCCATAGCACACACCGAACATGTCATACAGACAGAAATCGTAGTCAAGGTGCAGTAGCTGGCATGTGCCAATCTGTGGAGAGTATGGAATAAATTGATGCTTTTCTGAAAAGTTGACGCATGACAAATAATTCTGGGAAGTAAAACAGTGGCATATCGTGAAGCCAAGACGCTGCCAGTATGAGAGTTTGCATAGAAATCAATGGCTGCAGGTGTTTTGAAGCGTGTCATGGACTGCTGGTGTGTGTTGCCTTTCCAAAGAATTATGTTAATTCACAGTCTGCTTGGCAAAAGAAAAAAATAAATATCTTGATCCCCACAGGTTGTTTTTCATTGCTTTTTTTGTGGAACTTCAGTAACTTCTCTGTAAGATGCTTTCTGTTTGTGTCACTGTGAAATTAACTTTTATTTTCTCAACTTTCTTCCCAGAACATCAGTGCAATGCTGCTTCTCAGACGCTGCCACAGCCTGACTCGATTTGGCCCTCTCAACACTCAAAGGTACAGCATTGTGTAACAAACAGGTATTATAGCTGCAGTTTACTTGGCCTGCACTGACAGATCAGTTAAGTTTTGTCTGTTCTGAGCTCCACCCAGGCAAAGGTCTCAGTTTAATGATTGATACTAAAAACAGCCAACTCAAGCTGCGTTTTAGCAAAGAAAAAACTTGTCTTGCATTTTTGTGAACAACATAACCTGACTAGTATTTTTTATCCCCTTTTTATCTTTTATTTTACATTTTGTGAATACATCAGAATTGTCTAGTTACTCTTGAACATACAGTTTGTACTCGGAGCTCGGCTCGATCTGCATCGACGTTACATTTTCATTTTGCTTCATTTCATAGGCATCAAGTGGCACCTGCTGTGGCGTCGTGTGCAGCTCGTCTCTGGAGCAGTAGCAGCAGTGAGGACCAGAGATCGTACCAGCGTGCCCACAGGCCCAGCTGGAGACATGCCCTGGCAGGACTGCTGGCTGGTACTGGGGCTGTACTGGCTTATGGCCTCCACCACCACAAGGTTAGGAGGAGATAAGATCTGTAAAGACAGTCAATGTTTAATTTGCTTTTGTTGTGCCAAGGCGAAATTGTGTCATGAACAACAAAACAACGACATGAAGTCATGACTTTGATTGTGATAAGTTGTGATGAGCTTTTGACATAATTTTGTACATCTTCTAGACTAAACAATTAAGAAATCAATAGATTAATTTAGATGAAATGTAGTTGCAGACCAACAGTTATTACACTTCTTTGCCAGATGATTCATCTGAAAAGTCTGTTTCTCAAAGTGTTGATAGAGCAGCACGGTGTAAATGTGCAGTATATGGTACAATCTTAACTATAAAAGGATTATCTGGCCAATCTAGAAAAATACTTTGCTGTGTTCCCTCTCAGTCGCACCCTTTTATGGTGTTTTTCTATTTACAGCGATCGCAGTAACCTGTCTCATCTGTTGGTTTGCAATGTCAGCTCATATGTCAATTTTCCCTACCACATCTTATGTGACTCAACATGAATACATACATCTTGAGCTGCTTAATCTCTTCAGAGGAAAGAAAGAGAAGTTCAGACTTGAGTAACTGTAGAACGGATTATGACATCTACTCCCGGAACTGCACATTGCAAAAGCCGAAATGTCTTTTTTCATTTTTGTTATTAATTATAAATTTAAATTTAAATACCAAACTTTAACTGTGGAGTTTGTTGCGCCTCGAAGTGATGGATAAATTAATTTCTTAAAAATAAAACTACTCAAACAGTAACATTACAGATGCATCAAGCGCTCACATGTACAGTGGAGGAAATAAGTATTTGATCCCTTGCCGTCATAATTGTGCAAACAACTCATGTTGCTCAAGTTTTTGTTTGTGAAGCAGCAGCAACAAGCTCAGGAGTGGTTAATATATTCTCAATGTACAGTACATTGAGAATATATTAACCGGGAGGCAGACCCTCACGTCCAAAACACCCCTGTGGACACGTACCATAAGTCCTGATGCAGCGGTTTGGTATGGCAGTATAGGCTGGCACTTCTAGTTTGAATGTAAAAATTTGTTGAGTGATATGTTTCTGCCCGAAAGGGGAATGTGTTATATTACAGGACTGCATTAAAAATGTAAGCAATATGCAGGTTTATTAATGAGACTCAAAATACAAATATGTAGCACTTTATATACCTTCTGAATGAATCCACATTTAACTTAATTTGAATTTATCATACCATATTTTCAAATATGCTCTGTTGTAGCTACTCAACAGTGGGTTTATTATTCTGTTCTCTTATGGCATCAGTATAATGTCACAGTCCTATCCAGAGGCTGTTCAGATAACGGGGAGAGCAGGCAAGATATTTATTACCACGCAATTTGACTGTTATCAGGCCATTAAAGCTGAAGTAGGTGAGATTGGAGCAAATATGATTTAAAAAGTTATTTTTATAAAACGGTCGCTATATCGTGACAGTAGTACATGAAACAGGTAGCCTGAAAAAAATCATGTGCCTCTGTGTCCTCCGGTGCTCCTAATGGCAACTGCAAGATTTCACAGACCGAAGGAAAACAAGCAGTAAGAGCTGATCTGAGGTCTGCTGTCTATGAGAGCCGGCTGTCAATCACTCGCGAACTCCGACCAAACGGTCAAACTAGGCAGCGCTGATCAAATATCAATCAATATAATGTTACGTTAATGCCTATTTCTCACCTCAAATAATTTCCTGGTTCCTGGTTTTCTCTTTTAAATCTCTTTTATGATGGATTATAAAACTGATGCCTCCTCTCTTGTCTCCACTGCAGGCTGAGCAGGAAGACGCCATTAGAGTGCAGACCATAGAGAAGACCTCAGCGTTTCCCATCTTCAGCCAGGAAGAGGTCACCAGTCACCGCTCTCTGGAAGACGGCGTGTGGGTCACTTACAAAGGTGGCGTCTATGACATCACTGAGTTTGTGGCCATGCACCCTGGCGGGGATAAAATCTTGCTGGCGGCAGGTGGAGCCCTGGAACCCTTCTGGGCGCTGTATGCTGTACACAACCAGGAACATGTGCTGGAAATGCTCTCAGAGTATAAGGTGGGCCGATTTCTTGGTTTCTTTGGATAATTTAACTAAATGACAGTAGAAGATGGATAAGGATAAGCTTCACTTTGGGTCTGGCTAAATTGCAAAAACAACACAACGTTATCCTCTAAAACCCTGAGTAAGATAAAAGAAATAAAATGTCTAGTGACTATAAGTATAAAAAAAAAAAAAAAAGGATTATTTACTATGAAACCAACTATATTTGGAATATTACGGAGTACCTCGGGGAAAAAAAAGTGTTTTCAGCAGATTTCACTGGGTGGAATAAGTTTCATCAAACACAAACATGAGACCAGAATTGGCCGCAAGCACCAAACTCTGTAGCTAATGTTTGAAAGCCTATGTGTAGACATTTGCAACTAAAATATACTGCTGACCTCAAGTCAAAGTGTCAACCATCACTGATTTACATTTGAAATTAAACATTGTAACATACAATGCACAACTTCACCTTGCAACGCTTTGAGTTACACCTCTGGCTGGAAAATAGAACAGAAATAATAGACTAGAAACAAAGGCAAATAAAGGCAAATAGTAAAATTATTGCATCAATCACAGTTTACACACTGAGTTTCTGATTTAACTGGTTTAACATCTACTGTATTTGCTGTAGAGCCGCTTTAAAGGTGCTAAATGCGAGATTGGGGACATTTTTATTGCCTTTGTTCAGCTCGGTCGGGACAGTGTTATCAGATGTAACCGCCGTATTACAACAAAGCTAGCTAGTGGGGCACACACATGCACTAAAAGGCATGCACGGCCGGCCCGGCGATGTCAACAAAGAAAGGAGAAGGTCTGATTACAACACACACAGAGGGAGATTGACTTCATTCTCTGCTCAGGTAGACATTACTTCTCTATATCTTTATATAGACAATAGTTGTTTGCTGCTATACTAATGTTGTGGATATCGAATTTAGCACCATTAAGTGCAATTGGGTCACAACACACGTAAGGGATAATGTACAGCGAGCCGGTCATTGTTGTGAAATAAACCCTGACAGGGCGACAGGGTCTGCATCGCCCTGAAGGGGTTTATTTCACAACAATGACCCGCTGGCTGTACATTATCCCCCTTATTACACAGCTACCTACTTAAGAAATCAATAATTTGACACAAAAATGGTCCACCAGAGTCCGGCATCAGAACTGTGCCCATAGCAACAGTCTGTTATACATAGCAACGGTCTGTTATAAAGAAATAACACACCGTATACGCTGTGATTGACCAATCAGAATCGAGTATTCATCAAAGCTGTGTAATAATTTACAATAACACTCCCGTAAGCATCTATTTAGTCTACAAATCCATTAAAAAATATTGCTCTATCTCTGAGAAATAGAAACAGAGATTAATGTGAACCTATGGTGGCGGTTTAGCGGGCGATGTCAGTTGAATTTATCCTTTAGTGAACTTGTCATTTATTTTGTCTGTCCTGCACTTGATCTCTGAAGACACATATATAAAAGTCTACTGCGTACTGTATACTGAGGAACAGCTGTAGGCTAAACAGTGGCTCTCCTCAAGTGGTCAGTGAGAAAAACCCACTTCTTTTTCTGATGTTTTTTCTTGTGGCGTGTCCTTGAAAACAAACAGTTATTTGTCCTTCTTTGCCTTTGATTTGCATTTTAGGCCGTTTGACATGAACAGAAAAGTTCAGCTGAAAACATGTGAGTCTCATGCTTGTGGTCAAACAAAACTTGTGTCTGTGGTTAATACAAGGTTGGTGAACTGAGTGCAGAAGACCTGAAGAAGCAGAGGGCTATTCAGACATCGGACCCCTACTCTTGTGACCCCGAGCGTCACCCCGCCCTGCGCATCAACAACCTCAAGCCCTTCAATGCTGAGCCGCCTACGGAGATCCTCTCTGACAGCTTCATCACCCCCTCTGCCATCTTCTTCAAAAGAAACCACCTGCCGGTTCCTCGGGTGGACCCGGCTTCATATCAGCTGCACGTGGAGGGACTACCTGGAGTGCTGACGCTGTCTTTAGAGGAGCTGAAGACTCGATTCCCCAAACACACCGTCACCGCCACGCTGCAGTGTGCTGGTAACCGCCGCTCTGAGATGAATAAGGTCAAGCAGGTGAAAGGACTGAACTGGGGCATCGCTGCAATCAGTAACGCTACATGGGGCGGTGCGAGGCTCAGAGATGTGCTGCTGGCCGCTGGTTACGGGTCCGATGTGGCCCAGCGGGCTTTCCATGTTCAGTTTGAAGGACTGGACAAAGACGTGAGCGGGACTACCTACGGTGCTTCCATCCCTCTCAACAAAGCAGTTAGCGAGGAAGGCGATGTGTTGCTGGCTTATGAAATGAATGGCGAGGATCTCCCTGCCGACCACGGCTACCCCGTCCGCGTCGTGGTACCAGGCACAGTGGGTGCACGCAATGTCAAATGGCTGGGGAAGATCATAGTGAGTGCAGAAGAAAGCAGCAGCCACTGGCAGCAGAACGACTACAAGGGCTTCTCCCCCGGGACGGACTGGGACACGGTGGACTTCAAGTCTGCTCCGGCCATCCAGGAGCTGCCCATCCAGTCCGCCATCACCACACCGGCAGACGGTGCTGTGGTCGATCGCAGTCTGGAAGAGGTGACGGTGAAGGGTTACGCCTGGAGCGGCGGGGGCAGAGAGGTGGTGCGTGTCGATGTTTCTCTGGACGGAGGAAAGACGTGGCAGGTGGCCCAGATGAGGAGCAGCGAGAAGGGACAAGCGCCCGAACCCTCGCCACCACCGGGACGAGCCTGGGCCTGGAAGCTGTGGGAGGTGACGACTCCTCTTCCCGCGGAGGCTCAGGAGCTGGAGATAGTTTGCAAAGCGGTTGATAACAGTTACAACATGCAGCCGGACACAGTTCCTCCCATCTGGAATCTGAGGGGCGTGCTGAGTAACGCCTGGCACAGAGTGAAGGTGAAGGTCAGAGAGGATGAGAGCGAGGAATAGACTCAGTGGGTCGATACACATACAGAATCCAAAAGGTTGACGCCTGAAAGAGTCATCAGAGAGTGGTTTAAATCTGTCACTTAGACTCAGCAGCAAAAAAAAACAGTTTCATAGAAAATACATTAGGATTTTCTGACACACAGCTTTGAAGTATTTATGCAATCGTGTTGCCTTTGAGATTTGAGAGACCTAGAACAAAGCTAACGGCTGTAAATGACCAAAACATGTCCAGTTTTGTCTAGTGCTGATTTACTTACACTTTGGTCTTAAGTGAACACGTGAGTCCGTTCATTCTCAAGTCTCTGATTTGTAGAAAAGAAAACATTTATTTTTGTAATCTATTGACATTCTCAATGCAGCAGATGTGCACAGTATATCAAAAAGGTTGAATTAATTGTGTGATTAACATGCATCATAATTTAAAAATCTAATTTTAAATAGGTTTTATTATATAGTCATTACTTTAAATGAAGGATACTGGAGTTGACTAGAATTGGAGTTTACTGAGACTGGAATCAACTCAGAAGTTTTGAAACTTTGGGAGCATCTGTTTATCTGCAGCTGTTGCTTCGCTGATAAATAACATTTTGTACGTGAGAAAATACTAAAATAACTTTTTCGGGGAAAAGTTTGAGTAGCTCAAAGGAAAATGATCAGAAGCCGCTGTCTGTGGCGTAGATCATCAATTCTTGTTTTTAGTCTGCAGGTCAGCGGGTGAACTGTGACCCTTCAGTCTGTGGAGCTGCCCTCCAATGTTTCAAAGTCTATATGAAGTACCACACCTCACTGTGGAGACCTGGCTGAGCTTCAGCTGTGGTTAAATACCACGACACTACAGCACACTGCAGAAGTCAGAGCAATTCTTGACCACAGTTATTATGACTACATTGTGTTTTGTGTGAAATGTACATTATCATTGAAGATGATAAATAAAGAGCTCTAATTTTACACTGACATACTTCTGCTGAGTCAATTGCTGCTTAGTGACAAAAACTGGTTAAATTAGATCAGAGGAAATGAAAAAATAGTAATTTGAATTCTTATTTAAAGACATTTGCTTAAAATAACATCATAGTGATATGTGTTACTCAGCTTTGCAGTACTTGTGTTATTTCCAACGAATAAGTCAACTGGAGATCATGACTGGCAGTCAAACTTCAGTTTTTATATTTAATGAAAGACAAATACATGTAATCTTATTTTTCTGCATTTTAATAAGACAAATGCTTTGAGAATATTTCTAATTGTAATATATATATATGTATATATATATATATATAAAAATATTCAGTAGTGTTTGAATATATTTGTATGCACAATATTCAAAAGAGAAATCATCTACAGTTAAGTTTTATTGTATGAACCATTTACTGTATAACTAAAGTTGTTTCATATTAATTTACAATGTGCATATCTATGGTATGGTTAACACTTCAATTCCACTTGAAGCTTTGCATATAAAACTGCTGGAGCTGCTTTTTCATAAATTTTCATCTTTACTGTTGTTCTTTGTTTGCTCACTATGAACTCTGGGATATTCAGAAGCCTCACTATAACCTAAAAGATGGCTCCACTTTCACATGTAGGTGATGATTATACTTTGTTGTTTTGAAAGCTTTAGTTTGCTCTGCTTAAATTCAGTAGTTGTCAACATCAGGATGCTGAATATTTGTTGAGGACAACTCTAAAATCTCAAATAATTGAATGTAATCACCAGATTTGATTAATTATACAGAAATCAAATTGTTGTACATGTGGGTACCAAAATCTTGGGTCCCTAGCCTGCCAGGCAGGCAGGTAATGGTCCTGGGGTGCAGGGAAAAGAGACAGCAATTAGCCAGAGATATCACACAAGAAAACAAGCACAAGGAACATGAGAGCAGCCTGATGCATTAACTACCACAGTAGCTGAAGCAATGATCTGGCCGGGAGTGGTTGACAGGCGGCGGTAGATCTACTGCAGGCTGATGAGACTGATGAGAAGCAGGTGTGCGGACTGGGAGAGATGATTGGTTGATTGCAGACAGGTGTGTGTGATGAGCAGAGCGTCATGAAGGACAGAGGGTGTCGTGTCCTCTTCAGATTGTAAATCTGTGATGTGTGATATTTTCTATACAAATAAAATTGACTTGACTGAATGTGGTAACAGAGCAAAGAGGATATACGTGACTCAGACAGCCGTCTGAAAAAAGATGCTGCAGCTGGCAGGAAGATGAGCAGGAGGAAGGAAGGGAGGACAAGTTAATAATATAAAAGATGAGGTGTCATGTCAGGACATACGATTGGAGATATAAAATAATGCAATAGAAAAAACTATAGAATGTGTAGTCTAATCTGCATTAATTTGAGTAGTCCAAAACTACAGTAGTAGTTATCCTACTTAGTTGTCCTGTATTCAAGTCACAGTCCATAATTTGTTTGTCTGTTTAATGAACTGGGAGTCATGATGCTGTCACGATGACGAGTCTGGTCTTTTGTCCTGAATAGGATTAAGAGGATAAAGATTGTTTTTTCTTTGACTGCAAGAGACTTTTTTTTGTATAATAAAACCAGAAATATTCAGGGAGTTTCCGTGCATGATAAATGTCGTGGGACACATTTGTTTACTGGTATCCGGGGGCTACTAACTTCTTTGGCAATCATGTTTGTTAAAAAGTTTTCTCTGATCTGTCTCTGAGTCATAAATGACTAAAATTGCAGTCAGCTGAATTGCGTAGAACAGATAAAGAAAACACATTTATATGGTTCTGCAGTCGACCCCGACTGTGAGAATTTATGTATTCTGTTGGTTTCAGGCTCTTGACGCTGTAATGAGTATGTGTGCAGTGGCACCCGATTCGACTGTTCTCAGGCCATTAAATAGACGATATCAGTCGCTATAAGCACCATAGATGTGAGTCATTAGGGGCCTACTACACCTACTACGTAAGATGTTGTAAAACTGAAACGGCACGTTTTGAACTCAAACAAAAAGGGTTCTTTAGGTTTATTAATAATAAAAATAATAACTTAGATTTATATAGCGCCTTTCATGGGCAACAAAACTACAACTATTTTAGGTTTAGGCAATAAAACTACAACTTCTTTAGCTTTAGGCAACAAAACTACAACTTCTTTATGTTTAGGCAATAAAACTACAACTTCTTTAGGTTTAGGCAACAAAACTACAACTTCTATAGATTTATGCAATAAAACTACAACTTCCTTAGGTTTAGGCAACAAAACTGCAACTTCTTTAGGTTTACGCAAGAAAACTGTAACTTCTTTAGGTTTGGGCAACAAAACTACAACTTCTTTAGCTTTAGGCAACAAAACCACAACTTCTTTAGGTTTAGGCAAAGACAACTACACATTGTTGGTTTCACACAGGATGCAAACTCCAGTCTCCTGGGTGAAAACCCAGGGTGTTTTGTGTCCAATCCACAATCCCTGACCTCCACCTCTTATGGAGTTTTATACTACAGCGCCTGACTTCCGCTTCTGCTCCTGTCATAATGACTACAGTCACTAGACTTCGCTATTGTGTTCTTTTATACCTTTCGGTGATCTACCATGTGAATAAATGATTAAACCTACAAGTGGGTGCAGTAGGCCCCTATTGACCCACATCTATGGGGCTTATAGCGACTGGTAACGCCTATTTGATAGCCTGACAACAGTCTAAATGGCTGGCAGTGGAGTCCAACCATGCACTACTCACAAAGCCTTAGGAGAAATGACAGAAAGCAAAGTCAGCCCCCCCCCAAAAAAAGAGAGACAAATATCAGCTCACTTCAGTAGAAGATGAGACATTATTTGTGGTATCAACCTGGATCATTTGGACCAAATGTTCTACATGCTCTATTTACCCTCGGCTGTGTGATGTGTCAGATACAGATGTTTAGGTGTCGAAAGCAGACTTGTCCAAAAAAAGCATATACCGTACTACCACTTCTTGCTTGTTCCTTCTTTCAGTTTCTTTCTTTATGTTGCCGGTAATAAGAAATGTGTCACAACAGTGACAGGTACAGTAGACAGGAAACAGATAAAGCTGACTCTTAGTTCCTCTCTAGTTCAGCAGAAATAGAGACTTGTGTCACATTGGTGGTAAATGCAAACCAGTGCACTAAAGCTTTGGTTAAATTTCTCTGTGTGGTAAGTTGTGTTACAGTGAGGAATGAGAAGCATGTGAAGACTGTGAAATTTATCAAGGGTATATAGAAGAAAAAGCCAAACCTAATTGTCTGTATGAGTAATTCTAAGCTTAATGCTAATTTGCAAATAAATCCCAACACCTACTGTAGCTAGGAATTTATCTACAGCCTGTTAGCAGTCGGGTTCCCATATTATAGACAGATGACAAAATAATTTCTCCTCCCTGCTGGAAAATTTAGATTTCAGTTCTGCTGTTGGCATACAAAGACATTAATGTTAGTGTGTTGCCTCACGTTTAAGTCTGAGGCTGTACGATGCCAACCATCCACCATGCATTCACATCTTGAGACCAGCTGCTAGGTCGGCTAATACTGTAACATTTATACTAGTTCCACACACAACTGTCTGCTGTCGTCTTATCCCAAATGTTGTAAAGATGCCGCACAAATGTCCCAATAAAGTTTTAAGTCTTCCCAGGGTGAGAATTTCAAAGGACAATATCAACCATCAGTCATCCACAATTAGATTATTATAAATTCTGTAGGCTTTTGCGTTGCTTTGGGTTTAAAAGTTTCGATAAATTCTACACAAGTGCAAACTGATCTAAATTTATCAAAAATACGACACTGCAACAAGCGGGAATTAAATTAGGCTGAGTCGGACAAAACAGAAATAGTAAAAAAAAATTCCTGGTGACAAATGTCCTCAGATAGTATTAGCTCATTTCCTCTCTGACTTGGTTATTTAAAAACAAACGGTTACATAATACACAAACATCCACATAAAAAAATAAAAAAATCTCTAATTTCTGTGACCACATATATTAAATTCAAGAATTCCACTAAAAGGAACAGTGTTTAACATTTCGGGGGATCTATTAGCAGAAATGGAATATAACGTTCATAACTATGTTTTCATTAGTGTATAATCACCTAAAACTAAGAACCGTTTTGTTGTCGTTAGCTTAGAATGAGCCGTTCATATCTACATAGGGAGTCCTCTTCACGGAGTCCACCATGTTGCTCTGTCATATTTCTACAGTAGCCCAGAACGGACAAACCAAACACTGGCTCTAGAGAGAGCCTTTCTCCTTTTTACGTTACCTGAAGGCCACCGAAATTCTCTGACACGCTTCCGCAGAGTGCAAAATTGTATTACTGCCAGCAGCCGTCTTACTTCCGTTGCTACTAAAGTAGTGTTATTATGGTAAGGATGGCTTCTGAGCGAGGCGAACAACGTTACCACAGTTTTGCACTCTGCGACTCACATTACCGTAGACTTGGAAAGGGAGGAGTGAGCGGAGGGGTACTCAGTTGGTTGCAATCTGCAACCACACCAGTAGATGCCACCAAATACTACACACTTTACCTTTAAAGCTCCATTCATGAAGTTTTGGCCACTAGGGGGCAGAAGAACTCCGAAACAAGCTGACAAACACTACTTGGAGTCGTGTTTCTGGCCACCTGATGAATTTAAGTCCTATATTCGCTCACTTCTGGTCTCTGTCAGCTATATATCTGGGTGTTTCGCTTGTTAGATGCTAGACTTTCACCAGCTGGTCTTTGGTGCTGGGTAGCTCGTGTTAGGAGTGCTAGGGTTAGCTGGGAGCTAGCTTTTATTAGCTAGTTGAGAGCTGAACCATACAGTACATTTGTGGGCTGCTAACCAAAATAATGAGCTAAAAGAGGCTAAAAGTTGGGTCATAATTCTCTGTTGGTCCCCTGAGAGCGACTCTACGTTACTGACTTGTTATTATTATTCCACATAGTGATGTGAGACATTGTTAATCTATACAGTATTGATTAAGGCAGCTTTAATAAGGAAACATCATTTAGTTTGTTAATGAACGAGTGATATTCAAAATGATTGACATTTGCTCTTGTGTTTATACACAGCAGTGATGCAAAATTGTCAGAAAAGATAATAGCTTAGGTTTAGCTGTTGTCTGGTCTATTAAAACACTCGTCAATGGGGTGACAATTTGCGTTTGAAACCTGGATTTGGGCCTTAAAGGTCCCATATTATAAATAAGGGAGATTTTCATGTTTTTTTTTATTATAAAGCAGGCGTAAGTCCTATATAAATACTGTGAAAGTATCAAAACACTCAACCCACAGGGAAATACACACAGACCGTATTCAGAAACTCTGCATTTGAAACAAGCTGTCAGGATTTCTGTCCATTCCTGATGTCACGAATATATAATATTTAGACCCTTGACACGATTTTAAACGTAAACATTCTAAATGTGTCCCAGTTTATTCCTGGTTGCAGTGTATGTGAATGACATCAGCTGACAGGAAGTACACGTGGACCCAAGCTGTTGCCTAGCAACGCAATTCTGTTGCAATTCCGTCAAAATGCGCTAAAATGGAGCGTTTCAGACACAAGGGTAAATTCAGGCATATTCAGGCTGACAGCATGAGGAAAATATAGGTTTTTTGAACATTACAGCATGTAAACATGTTCTAGTAGAAACACTTAGTACAAGTATGAACCTGAAAATGAGCACAATATGGGACCTTTAAAACCGTTCAGATCACATTTGTTTTACATAAAAGGAAATATTGTTGTTGACAACATGTAAAAGCATACAGAACCTATAATCATGGATCAATTTGTGTAGTAATAGAGTAGTAAACATAAATATTTTTCTCAGATGGGATAGGTGTGCACAACAGGAATGTGGAAATGGAGACCCATAATTACACTGTAATACATACCTGTACCTACATACAGTGTAGTAACACCAGGGAATCAACAAGAAGGCTTTGACCTTGAGGGAAGAATATGGTTCAGGGTGATTGAGCTCTTTTCATCGAGTTAAACGGTAGCTTGACCTTATAAACTGGTCGACTGTGTAGACCACTGCTGCAGCTCTGCTTCCTCTCCAAAACAGCTGTACTATTCAACAGCAGACAAGTTGGCTTGAGGTCATCTGGCTGCTTGTAATTCTCATTCTTCAGGGATGGATCATCGTAGCCACAGGTCTGACTCATGTGCTGGGTTTAAAAACTGCTGGAGCGCTCGGAGAACAAACACAGTCTGCTGTGGGATTCTGCTGAGCACTTCTCAGGCTCTGTGCATCGGCCCTGGATTATTGAAAACTTGAATATGGACTACACATGGCTGCTGCTGCTGGTGCTGCTCAACCTCAGTGGAGCTATTTGTGCAGTGGTGCAATGGACAGAATTAGATGAAGCAAAGGTAAGATGATAGATGCTTTATAACTTTTCAAATATGCATTCACAATTTTACTAATCTCCACAGCGAGTATATATAGGCTTCTACTATATAGACTAAATAACTGTATTCTTTTAAGTGAGCTTTATTGTCTGCCTCTGCATTCACAGGCCTATTTGAGGCAGTATGGTTACCTGAATGACCCCGCTGATCCACAGGACCCTCATTACCTGGAGGAGGTCATTGAAGCTCTCAGGTAAAATAGACTGATGCCCTTTCAAGGCGAAACACAGTTACTTACAATAAGTTAATGTCACGTTGGATCTCTATTAAGGTCAGTTGGAACGATACAGTGGTGGAGGATGTGAGCAGCGCTCAGATTGCAGATGTTTGATCACCTCTTGTCTCCAGGGTTCTCCAGAGGGTGAATGATCTGCCACCTACTGGAGAATTAGATGAAGCTACTCTGAATCTGATGAGACAGCCGCGCTGTGGCATGGAGGACCCCTTCAACAAGAAACATCACAGATACAGAGTGATAGGTGAGTTAAGGAAATATCTTGATTTTCTCTTTCACAAAACTGTCAACAATGTTATATCAATTTTTGCTTTACATACGCTTTGAAGATATAGTTATAGATCTGTTAAATTCTTAAACAGCCCGTGTTAACTACACTGTCTACATGTCCTACAATGTAAACAACGTTAAAAGAGTTTGTAGTTAACTCTGAGCCATGTTGTCATAATTTGGCAAAGACTGATAGTATGCCATTAATTATTATTTTTTTTTAATCATAAAAAGTTAAAGTATAGTATGTCAGAAAAGAAAATCATAAAAGTCATAGTATAGTATATCAAAAAAAAGTCATAGTATAGTATGTCATATAAAAGTCAAAGTATTTAATTAAAATGTAAAAAAAAGAATAAAAAAAAGTCATAGTATAGTATATTGAAAAAAGTCATAAAAAGTAATTGTATCAATATATATATATATATATATATATATATATATAAGACCTTATGTTATATAAATTTTCAGACTTTTAGAAACCTTTAAAGCTTTGGAGAAATGGCACCAACTTTGATCGCTGATTTTAGAGAGACTGCTGAAATGTTAGAGTAGAGTACTAGAGTAGAAATACTGGTTAAGAAATAAAAGCACTTGTTTAAACTCAACGCACGTAGCAGTATTAAGTTCCTTATTTAAAGTATACTCAAAGTATTATGAATCATTATATGTGATCCTTACTATGTTACCTAGACCAATGTAGAAAGTGTTAACTTTTAGTGAGGTAGACAGTTTTGTTGTGGGGACTTAGAAAAAAAAGGATTCTTCTCTTACAGGTCGTTGGAGAAAGAGGAGTCTGACCTATCGCATCTACAACTACACACCTGACATGAAGAAGGCAGAGGTCAGGACGGCCGTCCGCTCTGCCTTCAAGTACTGGAGTGACATGGCTGCTTTGACCTTCAGAGAGGTCGACTACGGCAGACCAGACATAAAGATCTCCTTCCATGCGAACGATGGCTACTGCACCAACCCATTTGATGGCCGTGGTCAGTTTTTTTTTCTCCTGAATATATAAATATAGCTACTATTGAGCCTACTGTCCCCTGAAACACTAACTCAGTGTGTTCTGCATCTGCAGGCCATGTACTCGCCCATGCTGAGTCACCAGAATCTGGTATTGTCCATTTTGATGAGGATGAGTTCTGGACCGAGGGAACATATTATGGCACTAATCTGCGTATTGTGGCTGCCCATGAAATCGGCCACGCCCTCGGCCTGGGCCACTCTCAGTTCAGAAGCGCTCTGATGGCTCCTGTCTACGCTGGTTACCGTGCCAACTTCAGGCTGCATTCAGATGATATCAGAGGCATCCAGATGTTGTACGGTGAGTGCATCGAGAAGGCTCACTGGACTAGATCAGAGCTGTCAGTTTGGTATTGACTGTATTGTATCAGTATTTGTGAATTTCCATAAATCAGTACCTGTGACTTGACTCTTCATGTGATTGTATGACTTTGTTTTCACTGTTTTTTAATAAGGAAAGCATGCATTCATCCTAAAACTTCTCTGTTTTATAGGCAAACGCACCACAAGCACTTTAGCCAGTCCGACAAGCCCAGGCAGTCTGTTTCCCACAGAGAGCAGCCCTGATACTGAGAACAACCCTAACCCCTGCACTGCCACACTGGATGCCATCATGTTAGGTAAGCTATAGAAAAATAACATATATTGCCAAGAAGTGTAAGTCAATTGTTGGTGCCATTGCAACAACAGCACCCAGCAGCAAAGCTTTGCTTCTGCCATTTTGGACTGAAAGCGACTACCAGACGCTAGTAAAACGTCCGCCTAAAAAGAGCTGTACAAAAGTAAAACAAAATTATTTAAATTCTAATGAAATATTCTACCGAAATTATAATAATATATTATTATAAATATAACAAGCGTTATGCTTATTGGCGGCAGCGGCTGTTAGCTGTTGATAGAGTAATTGACCATTCGCTAAGTCCCGCCCCTCGAACGCAGACTGGCCAATCATGGCGCAGCATCAGCCAGCTCTGACCAGGGTCCCACAATTACACGGTTTCTGCGCCATAAACTGTCACGAAATTGTTTCAGATTTTCTTAATTTTCAGGCTGGTTTTGTGTATTTTTTGGAGCTAGTCATGGTTAACCTCTGTGCCTGTGGCACGTGTAATAATGATAGTAGTATACCGGAGAGGTTGGAAGGAGATCATTCGTTTCTAAAACGTTACGTAAAAACCTGTGGAGCTAACATTAGCAGAGTTTGTTAGCACATCATTAATTAGCATTAGCACTATGCTACGCTAGCTACTGATTGTATACACATGCTGCTTTTGCTTTTTAGTGATTGTGACAGTGTATAAAGACCTTCTGTCTGAAATCGCTTTTTCGTTTTTCTAGATATTAGATAATATCTATGAATGGAGTGGGCGGGGCTTAGCGACGGGTCAATTAACAGGAGAAGCCTCACCTGTGTACATTATATAGCCTGACTTTACCTCAGACCACAACACGCTGGATTTACAGGGAATAGACAAAATAATGTAAACTCAAATTGCAGCATTTGCGAGCCACAATAAAGGTCTGAAAATGTTGTATTTGATATGTAAGTTTTCAAAAGAACAACAGGTCCATCAGTCAAAAAGATTAGTTCACTTGTCCAGTCTGGAAAATCACATTTTTGCATTGATTTGTTGAATTCAACTATATTTTAAAGTTAAAAGAAAAATCAAGGTTTACATTATTTTGTCTGCCTCCTGTATGTGTGATGTATATGTGTATGATTTCCTGTATTTTTGCTGTACCATCATACAAATACGTTTTAATACAACGGCAGGATCACAAAATGTGTCACAAAGACTTTAGTACCTCACTGTATGTTTAATCAGGTCCATGGAGGAAGACCTTTGCTTTCAGTGGTGATTCCGTCTGGACGATCTCTGATCTGGGACACAACACACCGATAAAGATCGACAAGCTGTGGAAGGCCCTCCCTGGGAACCTGGATGCTGCTGTGCACTCTCCAAGAACCAACAAGACATATTTTTTTAAAGGTACAGTTTGTCCAGTACTTCTGTTGTGTCTTCTTCTTCTTCTGTGAGTCCAGAATTTAAATGTGTGAATATTTATACGGTTTCTGGTCACAGACAGTAAAGTGTGGAGGTACACCATGTTCGTGCTGGACTACAGCTACCCCAAACTGGTCAAACGGATCCCTCATAATATTGATGCAGCTTTGTACCTGGAGAAGAACAAGAAGATGGTCTTTATCAAGGTATCAAAACATGAGCAGCACTTAAACATGCGAGCGCATCCTCATTTATCATTCTTCTTGCAGAAATCCTCAGTTTTTATCTCTTTTCTGTCTGCCTGTGTAGGGTTCAGAGTACTGGCAGTGGGATGAGCTGAAGTACACTGACCTAAGTGTCTACCCCAAACCGCTCTCTATGCTCTTCACTCGAGTGCCGTCCAGTCCGGATGCAGCCCTCACCTGGACCAACGGCAAGATCTTCTTCTTTAAAGGAGACGACTACTGGCGTGTGAATGAGCTGTTCAGTGTCGACAGAGGATACCCACTGAGCAAGAAGGAGCGCTGGATGCGATGCTAGGGGTCAACCATCAGGGGGCAGCATGTATCAAGAGGTCTACAGCAGGGGTGCTGGTTCCACTCCAGAGGCATTGACAACCAGGCAACCTCAACAGCAGTGATTGATTGTGAATCATCATTTATCACGTTAAAAAAATATATTTTATTTCACTGGATCTGATTTCAACCAAGCTAGGGTGATTTTTGTGAGGCTTACTTCCTGAGCAAATACGTGTGTTTTTGTGACTGCAAGAATTATGTAAGCTTTTGTATGATCTCAGGGAGAAATCAAGGGAGGCCTTCTGTTTTTCTCTCTAACATATGTGTTGGATTATGTGTTAATACTTTCAGTAAGATGTAATACGATGATGGGAGTGTGCACTTTCTGTTCAGACATTTTGTTTAACCTATCATGCAACACTTTTAAAAAGTATGTTCAGTGCTCTTAAATGTTACTAAACACTTCCATTATCTCATGAATCACACTGGTCTGTGAGAAATCATGTGACATAGTCATGTGTCCTGTGAAAAACATTTTCTACAATTAAACAAGACATAATGTCTGCTGTAAAATTGGCTCTTTGATTGTAGTTCCCTGTCACCAGAAAAGTGGCTCAACATTCCCACAAAAAGGATAGAAAATATTCAACATTCATTATGATGAAAGGCTGGTCTGTCCTTCATTGTGTTGTCAGCAAAAAAACTTTGGTGGCGCCATGGCAACGCCAACCAGTTTTAGAGTAGGAAATCCTCCCCATGACCTCTTTATTGCCCATGAAAACCTGGTGAGTAATACTGCCAGTGTTGCTAAGAGCCCAAAGAGACAAACAGTGTCATTCATCTGACTCAATCAATAAGTAAAAAAACTGGTTTTGTATCAAACACATTTATTTATCTTTTGAAATTTCTATCAACAGGTATGTACAGATTCAGGTAACAAGTGCATTGTCCCTGCACAATTCAAACACAGTGGATAATTATTTAAAAATCTACAAATTAACAACAAACATGCTTTGTTTTTTGTTTTTTTCTCAACCCTACCATGTCATTATATAAATTAAATTATAAAAAGTTTACTCCACAAGCATACACAAGTCTAAATTCTTCACCTACTGTATTCTGACAAGAAATACAAACTGTTTTTTATTTGCACCATTTAGTTTTTGCTTCACTTTGTCATACTCCATGTATCCATCTGCATATCATATTTTACTCTCTCACCAAACTATAAAAACACAGTCATTTCAACGATAAATCCTACGAGCACACAGTTAAAAAGGTAAGACAAGTAAATAACACAACACTTCATGGCGATGACTAACTTTTTAAGTACAGTACATGTAATGTCAAACAAATTGCTTCGTCATATTCACTACCAAAACAGAAATACATCCGTTATTGAGGCTCGTACTTGCTGTTTATGTATTTAATACATGATGAGAGGAAATGGAGGACCTTACTTTGTTAGTATCTGTCTTTTAAGTGTTTCTCTGAGAAACACAGTGGTTGCAGTGGTTATATTATAGCTTTCACCAAACAGGTGACACCTCTTACTTCTCCCCAAAAAGCAGCATTCTCTTTCACTGAACACCAAGGACTGACACACATCCTCGCTCCAAAATCAGTTTAATGGCACAATAAACCCTTAGCTGAGGGGAGCAGTTTGTTGGTTCTAGTCTACGTTAGGAAGACACAGTTGGAGAACCAGAGAGCACTATTTAGTCCCTTCTTATCTCTGTTTCGCTCAGACCCTGACAACTGGGGTTGTAGCTGTAAGGGGCGCAGTGGACCCGGTGTCGTAGTCCAGGTCGATCATGGTGTGGTTGGCAGTGCCCAGGCTGCTAAGGGAAGTGCCTGTGCCCATCTGTCTGTCCCGCAGACTTTGCAGGTAGCTCTGAGAAGAACAACACAGGGAGAGATTAGTGAGGTACACAAAAATGGTGGCGTCAACTTTACAAGGATTTTATTGCATCAGTTAGGCTTACTGGTATAACTGATGCCATAAAAACACAATAATCTACTGCATCTAAAGTATCTACAGTATCTACAGTATCTACAGCACACGCCATGTTGGGTGACACTGACCGGTGCCAGTAGATCCCCAGCGTAACGTTTCACTGGGGTGGGTTTACGGCGGTAAGTGCCTTCCTGCCCACCTGCCTGCTGTCGCTTCTTGGCATCCTTCTCTCGAATCCGCATCAACTGGACTCTCTTCTGTCTCCGACTGATGACGACTACAAGGAGAAGGGAAATTCAAAGGCAGGTTTTATACATCAGTTCATCATTAAACTAGAATTCATCATTCATCATCTTCATCTTT
Organism: Hozukius guyotensis; assembly: GCA_916700995.1. Lineage (NCBI taxonomy): Eukaryota > Metazoa > Chordata > Actinopteri > Perciformes > Sebastidae > Hozukius > Hozukius guyotensis. The sequence continues at coordinate 44,379 of CAKALU010010917.1, read as the reverse complement.
CATGAATGAGTTATGACCAAAAACGTGTTTTGTGAGGTCCCAGTGACCTTGACCTTTGACCACCAAATTCTAATCAGTTCATTGTTGATTTTAAGTGGAGGTTTGTGTCAAATTTGAAGAAATTCCCTCAAAGCGTTCCTGAGATATCGTTCATCAGAGTGGGATGTAATATAGTATGTCATAAAAAGGTCATTAAAAAGTAATAGTATAGTATCACCTTTTATGGCATACTTTCCTATGACTTTTTATGACTTTCTTATGACATACCATAGTATGACTTTTTTATGATATTTTTTATGACATAATATACTATGACTTTTTAATGACATTCTATATTTAGATTTTTTTCGACACACTATACTATGACTTTTTTTCCACATACAATATTGACTTGTTTTCAACATACTATACCAAAACTATTTTTTATGACATTCTATACTATGACTTTTTTCGACATACTATACAATGATTTTTTTCGACATACTATACAATTACTTTTTTTTCGACATACTATACTATGACTTTTTATGGCATACTATACTGTGAATTTTTTATGATATACTATATTATGACTTTTTATGGCATACTATACTATAACATTATTTATGACATATTTTAATATGACTTCTTATGACATACTATACTATGACCATGACATTTTGACTTTTAAAACTCCTGATTTGGTGTGAATGCAGTCTAACAAGTTGCTTGATAACTGTGAAGACAATTTTTTTTTCTCCTCCTTTCTTAAGCAAATAATTCTTGTAAGTGGGATGGATACGGGCCCTGACTCGCCCTTACAACAGAACTCAAAGGGACGTGATATTTCCTCCTTACCCTCAGTGTGTGAGAAGCTGTCATCCGTCAGTTTCCACTGGACCAGTACTCCTATGAGGCTGAGGGTGGGCCAGATGCCCAGAATGACCCAGCTGTACCAGCACAGAGGTGGCCCCGGTGTGAGGCGCAAGCATCCATACAGATGGTTGGCCAAAACCAGCATCTCCACAAAATAATCCGCACACACTGTCATGATAGCTGCCCCGAACACAGCTGTGGAGAGCATGGTGAAGAGCTTTTGCCACTGCAGTGTCAGCACAGCAAACAGCATGCCCGTTCCCAGAAGTGCACCCAGTGGGACCCAGACTGTCGTTGGAGTGTAGAACTGGTGAGTGACCAGCAGGGCGGCAAGAGCCAGGAGGAGGCCCAGCAGCAGGCCGGTCATGAAGAGGCCGACGCTTCGCACCAGCATAGTGACCAGACCGCACAGCAGGCCGATACCGAGGCCGATACCCGCGCTGGCCTCCACGCTCAGCTGGGTGTCCAGCACGTGCTCCTTGTGACACAGCAAGAAAATGATGACGGAGCCAAACATCAGACCAGACAGGAACATGACGGCCTTGAAACAGCGGTAACCTAGAACAGGGGAGACAGGAGAGATCTACAATGAGGAATCAGGATTTGGAAGGATCAGTGAGTAAGCAATTACTTTTATATGAATATAAAACACACAAGGTACAAGCTGAACAAACTCACTCTGGACACAGATAAAATCAGAATGTTTTTGTGTCAAATCAAGTGAAAGCGCAGATTTATCCAACTTGATTTATAGCAACTTTACAGTTACAAGTGGAATTTTGATTGTGTGTTATGTCTAGAGATGTTCCGATACCATTTTTTCCTTCCCAATACCGAGTACTGATCCAATACCGGTGTTTTAAAAACAAAAATACATTTTATTATTATTATTATTATTATTTAACAGCTGTATACTGCTAACCCTGTATGGATATGATATGATTGCTATCATTGTTGTGTGGCCTGGCTCGGGTTAAACCCTTTGTAAAACATGAACACATACATATAGAGAATTAATGCCATAGAACTTTCTTTTATTATCTCGTTTGACAGATTATCCAGTGTAAAATATTGCCAAATTGCTGACATTTCGCTAGTTCTGAA